>JABEEM010002714.1:0-17751 GCA_013363185.1 Fusarium secorum | reverse complement strand
AAACTTCCGCCTCGTGCTTCCGACCTCCGACCTTTAACCTCCGGATGTTCCGGATGTCACAGACGATATGATATTGGCTATAAACAATAACACACCGACTGAAGGATTTAAAGCTTATTTATTTTGAGTTTGCGGACTAATCAATCATACATACATAATCTACAAGATCATCTTATCATGAGCTCACCAATTTGTCTCAAGGTTATGCATAGCTTGGCCTCTTGTATGCCAAGATCCCTCAAAACTGTACCCCAGACGTAATATCGGTGGCTTCACCTTTACACGGCAAGTTGCCTATGTAGCATCCTATCCTGACACGTAAGGCCTCGGACACTTCCTTATTCGATTCCACCCATCAAAGCTTTCTCAACCAAGCTGCATGCTTATTCATTACCAAGTTCATAGTAAGCCAAAAGGCACCGTATCTATGGCTACAACACATGCATTGAAACCATACACGTCTAATCGATGCCGACATTTTACGTCATAGTCCTAGCAAAATCAACCAAGATTCCGCGAGCGCTAAGTTAGTCAATGCTACTAAAATTCTTATAAGGCATGTTGCTATCGCCGATTCCCGTATTGGGTAGCGTCGATACTGTCACATAACCCGGATATATATCAGAAGTCAGGGATGTAATGCAGCGTCTCTGCCACTTGATAAATGCTTGGTATTACTGTACGAACGAGTTCCCTGGTGTATCGAATATGGAAAATATTCCACATCTGCGGACTCTCATATCAACAAAACATGCAGTAGTTAATCTCGAAAACCAACGATTCAAGCCAATAATGCTCCTTGGTGGAACCAAAGTGACAAGTCTTATGACCCAACGGCATTTCGAGAGTGACAAAAAAAGCCTAAACACATACGCGCTCGGCCATCATCAAAAACCCGAGCCTCACATCATCATGGAAAGTCCTCCGAGACATCCGATTACATATGAAGGTAGTCACGTATCATTTTTCTGCCTCTTGGCATATGCTTATTAATCGAATACTATTTTCATTTTCGCCATAGTTAAGCAGAAACGAAAGAACCTGATGTGCATGCCATATGCTTGAAACAAGTGTTGATCTGGATGTACGAATAGCATGATTTGTACAAGTTAGCACCACTGCCAATAGTACGTATAGGCAATTTATGAAGAGACTTCATAGCTAGAAAATCGCTTAGATGGATGTGGCATATACATGTAACTTCTTGCCTTCTGTTAATCTTATTCCACCCTTGACAGGTTGCACCCAGCACTCCATCCCACGATGAAACATCTAACGAATAATGACCGTCTATCTATGCCGTATGCTTCGTTCACAACGTGCAGCTTGCCATCCATTTCCTTGTTCAATAGTCGACTTACTATCTACGCCAAACTCCTCTCCCTCAATATACTGCTCAGCTCCTTGAGCTTAACAGGCTTAGAGAGAAACACATCAACACCACTTGCATAAGCATCTTGCTGGGCACTTGCTGATGCCAAACCCGTTAGGGCAAGAATGACAACAGGTTCCCGACCCTCTTTGTTCTCGAAGGCCCGTATCTCTTTTGTGGCCTCAATACCGTCCATTCGTGGCATGCTGATGTCCATCAAGATGCAACTGAATTCATCTGGGTTCTCCTGGAACCGTTCCACAGCTTCAAGTCCGTCTGCTGCCGTAGTATACTTGCTCTTAAGCTTCTTCATGTAGGCACACAACACCGAGAGATTGATGGGGTTATCATCGACAAGGAGGAAACTCTTGGGTTCGTTCGCCGCAGTTGACCCCTGTTGTTGAATCGCTTGGGAAGGGCGTTTTGACGGAACTCGTGATGGGGGACCAGGGCGTTTTAGTGACGCCGCTCCTGGACCTGGTGTCGATTTATCATCAGGGGCATCTCCTTCTGTATTTCTTCCAGTCGAGCACCTTTTGGCATCATCGGATGCATAATCCAAATGCTCTTCATCTTCGCGTACTGGCACAGCCGGCGATAACGCTTGTAAGTCTCCCCACCGACATAACGCTATATGAAGAATTCGAGCAAGTTTGTGTGGGCCAATACTGAAACTGCAAGTTAGCAATATGAAATATTCACAGGTTTACAGGCTTGAAGCACACTTACGGTTGAGAAACAAACTCATAGACTCGCTGATCCTCAGATGCCTTGCTCTCGGAAGATCGTTTATGTGCTGTAATGGCATTGGCACACACCACAACCACGGGGCACCTCACGAGCTCTTCACTACTTAGCACCGGGTCCTCAATCGCTATCTCATTGCATAGAACAAGATCCGGAGCCACGTCCTGGCATGTAGCTTCGTTGATGACATCCATCTCCAACCAGCGGTGGCACATTACTTTCATGGCAGACATGGGAATGCCCCGGGCCGTTTTCGACTTGATTTCCTCCTCAGAAGGGAAACCGACCAGTCGCAGACGCAGTCCTTTTAGACGCTTAGTCTCTTCATCAACTTCGTTCTTCTCTTGCCCCGGATTTGAAGTGTCTGAGTCTTTCGATCGTGATAAGGGCAATGTTATGGTTGCTGTGGTCCCGACGTTGACTTCACTCTCGATCGATATTTTGCCGCCCATTGATGCCACGATCTTCTTGACCAGACTTAGGCCTAAGCCGGTACCGTGTGAAAGATGGTTTTCCTGAGAGAATGGTTTGAAGAGATCGTTTCGAAGAAAGTCTGGGGATATTCCTTGACCAGTATCTGTGACCGAAATGCGAACCAAGCGTCTGTGACTACTTGGGTTATTCGAGGACAGGGGCTTTTGAGATAGGGCAACCGTGATTGTGCCTTTGTGTGTATATTTGAGTGCGTTTCCAAAAAGGTTCATCACAACACGACGGAGTGCTCCTGCGGCAACATGGAAGCGATACGGCACATAGGGGTCAATATCAAGAAAGATGGCCACCTGACTGTCGTGTCCAAGTGGCACTTCGTACTTGACGGGGTCTTCAGACTGGCCACCAGTCAGATCATTCTCATCCTCCGTATTCACGCGCTGGCTTGGATTTGCGGTTTGCCAAGCTTTGTGGGCTTCATTGCCCTTGAAAACATGACCGGCGAAAACACTGTCCATGACCTCCTCAATTAGGGCGTCCAGCCTAACCTCAGAGGTCGAAACACTCGCGGGAACTGTCGTGGCAGGGTCTGAAACAACAGATCGTTTTCGAGCTCGGCGCTCCTTCTTTCGATGAGCTGCAACTTGATTGACTTTTGAGAAATACAAAAGATGA
Organism: Fusarium secorum; assembly: GCA_013363185.1. Lineage (NCBI taxonomy): Eukaryota > Fungi > Ascomycota > Sordariomycetes > Hypocreales > Nectriaceae > Fusarium > Fusarium secorum. The sequence continues at coordinate 14,525 of JABEEM010002714.1, read as the reverse complement.
TCAATGGTCTCGGATAGTGTTCGGCCACATGTCTCAAGGGTTCGTAGTAGGTTTCCCTGGAAAACATCCAGCTGAGTATCGAACAACAACTCGGCTGAGAGCATGACTCCGTGAAGAGGAGTACGCAGTTCGTGAGATAGTGAGCCAAGTACATCGGATTGTGCCTTGTTCACAAGCAAGGCCTCGAGCCTTTGGGCTTCCGACATGGCCAGCATGCCAAACCCTCGCAGGTAACTCAACTCACCCTCGATCGTAAATGTCCGCGTGGGTGTCCGAGTATATGCGAAACCTCCCGCTAACCAACGGTCTCTTTTGGGATCCCAAACAGGCACAAAGGCTACGCTTCGAGCACCAGGGAATATCTTGGAAACTGACGGTCCTTCTAGAGATCGTGACCAAGGACGCTGACTTTTACCAGATAGCGCAGCGGTTGATCCTTCACCAAAGTATTCTTCCTTCGGCATCGGTGTACAAAGGTCGGCCTCAGACGAACCACTTGATAAGAGGCTACCATCCTCATCGAAATTAAAGATTTTACCGGCAGGATACCGCCGCAAGAGTGCAGCTAGCAACTTCATTGGCATAGTTGTGTGGATATCGGAACCTACATCCAAGTTGATGCTTGATGAAGTTGAAGTAGCGAAACCCAAAATTCCGCAACAAGACTTTTCCTGCTCGATCCTATCACTTGACTCATCGCTACTCGACGATGACTCGGTCGAAGACTGGCCCTCATGAAGCATTGAATCGGTAGCCGACGTCTCGAAATTCGCGTCTAGGAAGACGACGCCTTCGATCTCTATTCCTTCTCGTATGAGATTGGCTGCCCGAGAGAATATCTTGGCAATTGCCTTCTCCTTGGCATTAGCATCAGATTCTCGAACAGACATACTCTTCGATGAAGTGCTGGTCATATTTGCCTCCCCGGGGCCCCCAGAGCTGATGGCGGTGGTTTCTCCTGTCGTATTGGGTTGCACTGGTACGTGAACGGGCAATGTTTTCTGAAGACTAATGTCTCTGAACTGCTGTAGTGCCTGCTGTTCAAAATTTAGATTGCCTTCCCGTGTCGCATCGTCGTGGAAGGCCGGAGAATTCGTTCGAGCTCTCCAACCCGCCATGGACGACTCCTTCTCGACAAACGAACCAATTCCCCTTGTCATACGGACACTTCTTCGATAAGCATCTCCCACACTCTTGGATCGAAGGTAGTCCATGATATTAGAGGAGATTTCTCGTAGGACCTCAGTGTCATTGGTGGTCCAACTCTCGGCTTCTCTCGGCTCGGAGTCTATCACGCAATAAACACCAATGTCAACACCAGCAGGTGATCGCACAGGGACAGCAGCGTAAAATCGAGCAGGAAATTCTGATAGAGGATGCGGTATCTTGCAGAGTCTAGCATCGGCTTTCAGATCCGGTATCAGAGTAAGGGGCAGTTCCTCTTCAGAGGAAGAAGGGTCATGACTTTGTGCCATAAGAGCCCGGCCGCAAACCGAGAGCTGTCGTGGAAATGTCCCTGGATATAGCCAGAAGTCTCCATTTTTGTCTTTTGGCCGGATCGGGCCCTTGGCAAGAGATGACTGTTGTGTAGTCTCGGCGACGATATATTGGTGATTGCGACCGAACAGAGAAATCAAGGCGCGGACAGTGCTTGTTTTCCAGAGTCCGAGTTGCGCAAGAGATGCAAGAACAGTGTCTCTCGGAGTTTCTTGTCGGTTTATCTCGTCGCTGGGTACAGTTCCGTTGGCTGAGGGCTGGTCAGGGGGCGCGCCTTCGGTGGGCGAGTCTGTAATATCGTTGAGCAGCGACGCTCCATACCTAACTTTGTTAGTTATCAAGCAAACATACGTGTGAAATTGCTTATATGAATATGAAGAGAGTGCAACTAACTTGAAAGATTCCCTTTCTCGAGCTGGCTCTGAGACCTGTTTAGGTGAACATGAGGCCATCGTGCAGCCTTATCCTTAGCCCCTGGCTTGGTGTACACCAAACTGACCAGCTTTAAGGAAGTCGAGGAAATGCGATGGTTGAAGGGGGAAAATGATTGAAAAGTCTTCCCAGGTGAAAAGCTCAGTCCCCAATCAAGGACTGTGGTCTCGATCTTGGGTGGCGATCGCAAGTTGGACGAGGTTGAGGTTGCGCAATTACAAGCAAGTAAGAAGGCGAAATATGTCTTAAAAATCCCTCTACAATCGCTTCGAGTACGTCGATTACCTGCTATATTCCGTCACGAATAGTATTCTCCAATCCATATGTGGTATCAATCGAATCCTACACCATTAAATCGATGAGTTAGTGAATGATCAAGAGAACTGGTCGAGTTGATTTACCGCGAACAGGTACCGTTGTCGCAACTGATTGGCCATGCTCCGTTCTCGGCAAATGTTAAAGGTCTCGAACGGTCGAGATTCAAGTTCCCTATGTATTTTCTGACACTCCGTTCATGGTGGCGATAGAAAGGGAAGAAGAATGGTGAGTGGATGGATGTTGTTTGGCTGCTGAAGGTTGAAGCGACCGCGGGGTATGTATGAATGGGAAACTCACGACGCGTACCTTCCTATTCTTAGCTCTCCATTTTCTCTGACTTGATTCATGGTAATTCTTTCTCCTCTACCTAGTTAGACCCCTACAATCAGAGATACCTTACTGTACCCTTGAAGAGCGTTGATCCCTGCATGATCCATCGTTCTGATACTGGATACTGTGCAGTCACTCTGAGCATGCCCTCAGTACACTGGCTTGCAATTCCTTGAGCTTCTATCTCACCCATTTACTATCTCGCCTATCCAAACTCAATGCCCAAATTTCCTTGATTCCTTGAAAATTTCGTCAGGCTTTACTTATTATAGTGGATTCAAAGGGCAATCCTTGAATATCTGCCCCGTCTAGTGGACAACCCCAGGTGAATAACGACAGTATGATGTAACCAGCTGCTGCGTTGTACCTCACATCACTCAAGCAACACGAACATCGAAATTCTAAAAACAACTTGGTAAACTCCATGTGTTCTGTCCCTGCTAGCTACAGCATAAGCTAGTGCAGTACTGTCAATATGTTGCAGTAGCTATCCATTGAACCCCATTACTTCCCAGGCCGTCCCGCCGCCTTACAACGCCATCCAATGCATCAGTCTAAGTGATCGACATGATTTCCCAAGATAGTGATAGACCTTAAACGCCCTCTAAAAAATGGAGCCATGATTATGTATACATTTCATCTTCTTCTACCATACGTCCGAGAATCAAACTCTGGATGACAAGCTCGTCACTCAAGACACGAATATTTTCGATCCGAGGCTGAGTCGCGGTTGATCTTCGACGTTTCTTATTACCTGTTGTTTCCATGGGCGCAAGAACGGCGTCGACGGTCCCTGTTCCTTTATCCAAATATAACCAGTCGAACGGAGTTCCAGCTTTCTGATGCTCTAACAACAATTCCCTTGCTTGTTGTGTTGAAAACACCCGCGAAATTGATGGTCCGAGTACAGTCGCAAGGAAGATATAAGGTTCTTTAGCCTCATTTCGAGACTTTTTTGAGTCAATGACAACTAGGACACGCTGTCCATCAAGGAGTCGCGGTCGCTGCTGGACGACCTCGGCCAGCTTTGCTTCAGTCGCCGAGTACGGTGCCAATATTCTTGACCGGATTGCATTGCCAAGCACAGTGGATGCACCTGCACATAGAACATAGGGTTCCCAATCAACAATAACACCTTTGTTGAAACATGTCGTTATCCATTGAGGGGCTAAACAGGGGAGCCCCAGCGCCAGAGCCTGCATATATTTGACTTTGCGTGAGTGTTTGTCTGCGATGAGTGCTGTGAACCCGCTCTCAGAAATCGGCTTGGTGAGTTGTAGTGAGTCCTGCTCATCCATCACAGGATCGGTCGCATTCATAATGGATGAATGTTCAAACATGTCTTGAAACCCTTCAGCAAGAATGATACCTCCCGACTGTGTGATTTTCGTCGCTAATTTCTTGCGTTCTTGTGCTTTGAACTGGTCTGAGAAAGAAATGGCAAAGACCATGCCCTCGAACAGGCGTCCTACTCGGTGGGACTGGGCAAAGCTTTGCTTGAAGGATCTACTAGATTTGGAATGCACCATGCTCCTTTCAAGCACACTTGCAGCTGGCGAGAGATGTAGCTCATCAGTAGAATCTGAATCAAGATAGGAAAATCGCTTAGATACTCTTGCTGCTCTTTTTGCTGGCTGAGGTGACCCAGTCTTCGATCCTTTTCCAGCCTCCTCCTTATGGCAATCGCGACTGCCTCTCGGAGACGGCAGAGTGACTGATTCCGGCCGTTCAGAACCTGGGGAGTCTTGTGTCCCGGGTGTTGTTTTGTCAGAAGGCAGGGGTGTTGTTGAAAGGATACTCAAACTCGAAGATGTCGGTGGTATTTGATCTACAGAGCGACTGGCCAACGGGGTCACTGGGGCTGTATCTGCTCGATCGCTCCTACGCGAGCGAGTAGTCATCGGTGGTGGAAGATCCGCATAGACATCACGGGCAGGTTTCCTAGACCGTGATGCGGACTTCTTCTCGCTCTTGTCTTCTGCTGTACGGGACACAGGTAATTCCACCTCTGGCTCTTCTTCAATCATCGAAACTGCAGCCACATTTTGCAGGGGCGATGATATAGGCGTAGGTTTTGGGTCCAGATCACTCATCAGCCCATCCGAGAAAGAGGAACTGAGAAATGGGTTTCTACGCTTTTGTCGAGCTGCACGACCGTAAGTCCTAGTCGTCCGCTTCCGTGCTGGTGGCAGAGATGAAGGCTCTGAATGCTCATTAGGGCCTTGTGGCAAGCCCTCATCTTCGACGCGGAGCTGTGGTAGCTCAGGCTCAGATGGTGGCGGTTGTTCAACGGGTGCTGTAGGTGGGAGAGAAGGCGCTGGGCTGGTTGCAGGTATCATGTCGTCGTCTACGACGACCTTGTCCGCATCGACCAAGACTATGTCTCCATCATGATCGATCTGCGGATTTTCGGGAGCGCTGTTTCCTGGAGTGGCCTTAGTTGATGTAACGGGGAGATTCTCGTTAGAAGCCACCAGTCCTTTTTGGGAGTCATCCACGAGAGGTGGCAGTTCTTGCCCCTTACCCCTGTCGGTTTTGGGTGAAGGCTTGGGGTTTATTTCGGGCTCTTCAAGCGGCAAAACTCTTCTCTTCTTCCGCGATGGTTGTTCTGCTGAGTTGCGCCTAATCTTGGGTGTGAAGCTAACGCGGCCCATTTCCTCTGCAGCCTGTGCCTTTTTCCGCTCAATCTTCTTTCGTCTCTCCAACCGTCGGATAGCATCGTCAGAGTCATCATCGGAATCCCAGGGAGGAATTACGAAGTTTTCTATGCTCTTCCTTTCCTGAGACTTCTTCATTGGCTCGTAATGTGCCATTGGCTCAGTGGCGTTGGATGATCTAGGTGCTTTGGCTCGCGGTATGGGATCAGTGGATGGGGGTGATTCTGGAATCATTTCACCAGCTGTAGATTGGTCGTTCACAGGCGTTGCCGCTCTAATAGGTCCCCCATCTAGATCTTGTAATGACGTTTCGGGGATGTCATGGAGACGGCGTTGAGGACTCGAGGTTCGGATATCGGATGGCGACGAGACATTGGCGCGGTTCTTCAAAGGAGATGTCTCAATGATGTTTGGCGATATAGAGTTGAAGAGCTTTGGAGAAGGTCGTGAAGATGTTGGACTAATATGTTTGATAGCTGAAGAAAATTGCGTCTGGCCGAACAATTGACTGCCGGCCAGAGGCGCGGCGATGCTAGGTCTCGCAGCAAATGGGTTCTTGGGTACAACAGGCGTCTCGAAGGTGGGAGCGTGAGGACGGTACGGGGTTTGACCGTTATTCAATTGTGAGGTCCCGTCAGGATGTCTCCAGTCACCTCTAGTATTGTCGAAACCTGCATCCTCTGATATTTGAGAGGAAGGCCGGCCCAGCTCGCTCATGTTCGCAAAATTCACGGCCCCTGTATCATCATCCTGAAGGGTTCGAGGTTCGTGAGAGGCGGGTTGAGTATCGCCATTGACAGGGCTCGAAGGTACAATATCACAGTATTCGCTGTAATCACGATCATCGTTCACCTGTGTCGGGGTCTGTTGAGAATAGTCCATTTTGCGCAAGGCGGCAGTTACAGCACTGGCCGGCGGATTGAGACACTTGATTAGAGGCTTGGGTGCATTGTCTTGCACTGATTGCGGCTGCGGGCTGTCATGGCGCGCGGATAAGTTGGCAAGGTGTTTTGGCTTGACCAATGTACCTGGCACCCAAACGCTCAGATTCACGTTGCTGTTCGAATTGACGCGATCTTGGAGGTCCTGTGCAACGCCATTCACCACGTCTGCCTCGAGAGTTGCACATTGCTTTTTCGAATGTGTCAGTGCCACCCTGGTCGTGTCCCAGTGCGACGGATCGTCATTCTCGGTAGTGGGACCCTCTGAACGGGCTTTGTCCGATAACGCGTCGTGGTGAACAGCAGTAGCTGGTACTGCTAAATCGATGACTGTTGGGTCGGATGATGGAACAACTACTTCGCTCGTAGGTGAAGGAATCTGTTTCGGGCTTTTCGTGCTTATTTTCGAAGATGAAACGTATTTGGGAGGCGAACTACTGAGCTGTTTGAGGCATGCAAGTGTTAGTGCATCTTGATCGTGAGGATGCAAACCCCAGTGCAGAGGCAATTCAGCTACACTGGTTACGTACCGTGCCTACACCAAACTCAGCCCTGTAGGCCTCGAAAATGGGCTGGCTATCCTGCGTCTCATTGCTGCCTGCCTGGGCAAGCATCTGCGAGTCTGTCATGGTGGCGAGTCGTGCATCTTCCAGGGCGAAGTCAGACGCAAGCACGCGACTTTTAGAAGGTTGAGAAGAGTGGTTGCGAAAGGAAATCAATTGACTGTGCCTCTGTGTGGCTAAAATGAATGTGAATTGACTGAAAGGGAAAACAAAGAGACCAACCTTGAACCGGGAACGTCAGTGACACGAGAGCACGTGACAACCCAGACGACTAACATGAACCTTCTGGATCGACAGAGACAATCAAGACGGCCTCCTAAATTTGAGTTATAAATACTTGTTGGCCTTCCATTTGGCGGGTTATCTCCCGTATAAAAATTGGCTTCTTACCTTGGGAGCAGATATTGTCTTAATATACACAGTGTTTCTCAGCCAATCACCATTATCAATAACTGAACACTTCATTGTTGGGCTTGAGTACTACCTACCTGCTGGGCAAGTCATATAAAATAAGATAGATAATATTTGTAAATATAAACTTTCTCTGCCTCGAAAGATCTTCTACAGTGACAGTACCATGGTTGAGAAGTAAAAAAGGAGACGCCTTGTGTGTAGCGCGTGATATCGAGCACCCATAAGTCAAAGGTCCTCTCTCAATCAACCACTCAAAGGAAACTCCAATAGCGATATACCCTGAAATTTCTAGAGTAAAGCCGTGGCGGTAAGCAGTCATTCGTGCTTGAATCTTGCTGGAGTTTTGCTGTCCTTCATGCAGCCCGAAGCTGTCCGTCGGGTTGACATTCTTAACCCGGAAGTATTTGGGAAGAAGCTTGACCGTCTGGAGTCCCGCTACCTAAGATGCCTTGGAGGTCTTTTCGGGTATGGCATTGAGAAGAAAGTCTCCCGATTCAACGAGTGTCGCCTAAAGCTAGGAAAATGTGCTGTCAATGGTGCCTCACTCATGCAGTCGGCCCATGAGAGCAATAAGAACCTCATCGTAGAAGGGGCAAACTTTCTCATGCTCGACGTCATTTATAGCTCATACCCATTTATCGCCTCGTCGAACACAACACTGGGCAGCATCATTAGCGGCCTCACCTTGGATTCCATGAGCATCACAGAAACGATAGGAGTTGTGAAGGCCTGTACGGGCCGCATCGGACAAGGGGCTTTCAAGACAGAAGATACTGGGAACATTGGAACTAAGCTTCAAGAGATCGGTCGGGAATGGGGAACCCCAACCGGCAGAAGACGCAGATGTGGATGGCTCGACCCTGTCGTTGTCAAATATAATACTTCAACTACTGCAACTTTCCAAACCTCACGAAGCTTGATGTCCTGGATACTATCGATACTATCAAGGTCGCTATCGCTTACAAGGTTGATAGCGTCGAGCTTAAGCATTATTCTGCCGATCTCGATATGCTAGCCCAAGTCGAGGTTGTCTACCACGGGCTGCTTGGATGGCAGAAGGCTACCACTGGAGCAAATACTTTCTATGGTATTCCTAAGCAAACTCGCTAATACCTTGAGGTGAGACGTCCGCCAAAACAAAGGGCTATTGTACTAACTTCTGCTATGGTATATCGAAAAGTTTGTTGGAGTCAAGACAACTTGACCTGTGTGTTATAACTCATAGGCTTTCACTGACATGCACCAGATCAAATGGAGTGGCACGGCCCTGGCTGTGAGACCACGATCAAGGACACTTAAGCGATCTGTCTTGCATAGTAGTTGGAGGACTTAAACAAGGGGTGAGTTTTTCTCTCAATTGATCATCACTACAATAGATAAGACACAACACAAAAGATAAGGTCGATTATGCGCATGTGAATGGCAGTCATAGTCTCGTTAAACCCCAGACAAGTATTTGAGATAGTCTGCGGTCTTCGCTGGGTAGCAAAAGTAACACTGGTAGATATTTGAACGCACCATAGTGCACAATTTCACAGATTCTCATATGCATTTCTACCATGTCGTGCGAACGGCCAACTTTGAGCTAATGACTATTGATTTTTATAACGTAAGCTTTTATCCTTCATATCAGAGCCCCTTCTTCTGAAATCCAGGGTTTGAGAAGGGGTAGATACACTTTCAGGATACAAGTACGCGGACGCTTCCCGGTAATTATCATGGTTTTCACAGTTTGAAGCAATGCTCAGGAGGGCTTTCTTGGTTCATGGTTACCACCTTTGTCTTAAGGAGGCAGTGGAAGTATTGGTACGGATTATGATTTCTGCTGTTGCAGGATGGCTTCTTGCTGCTTTGCATAATTCCTATGGTTTATCAATATGTCTCATGTGTCTCTATCTGTTTCATTGTATATAGCTTGCAATCTGTGCATTATTTACTGGTATCTCTTCAGTTGACATGATGCGGTCAGGCCCATGACCCTTGGGAAAAGAACGATTTCAGTAGAATAATTAATGGTTGTATTTCGGGCATATAAGTGTCAAGTATTGTGGTATCAACGACTTATGTTAGTACTGTCGACCAGGTAAAGCAACGATGTGAATATGGAAGTGCCATGCTGGCCCTTGAGATCTAGATCGCACGTATTGTACATAGGTAAGCGAGAGACAAAGACACATCTCGATAACATTACAGCTTATTCATTCTTTTGACTCAGTGACTGACATTTTCGAGTTTGGGTTTGCTTTCGAGATCAGAACCTTACTTTTGCGGATAGCAGAAGAAAACAACTGGTGCAGAACCTTCAGTTCACGGTAATGTTATCTTATGAACAGTTAGCTTAAGAATTCATAATATTTACTGCAACTTCAGGACCTAGGCCCAAACTCTCTGGATATGTACACCTGTCATAGGAAAGGAAGCACTTCATGTCATGATGATCAGTATATAGACAATAACTTGACTTTCAGGCATGTCTGGAGTCCATCTCGAGGAACAACATGATCAGGATACGCACTACCTTCCTTGGAACTAAAAAGCTGATCCAACTTATAATACGCGCCGTTTCCGTGTTTCTTCTTATATGTGAAGAGCAGTAACTGGGTCAGGCAACAAGGGCAGAGGCTACACGTGAACTTGTGCTCGGTGACCATCTCTCGGCCAGGTCAGCAACTGTTATGGACTACAACAAGGGTATCAAAAGTCCCTATTCTTAGACTGTCTCCATTAAAGTGATCATTTTGCCTTTCGGCCTTACATCAAGGTTCTTGCTATCCATGTCCATCAAGTACAATGACTTTGGCTTACCACCAAATCCACACACATACCATATGATATCCCGTTGTGCAGTCACCCGTCTCGGTGTAATGCGAGCACCCGGACCGGTGCGGGAGTTTATATACGGACGCTTAATCGGTATCAAGGTGCAGGTCTCGGGTAGGAGCACCAGCATTTCGATTTAGGCACAGGGGACATATACCACTAAGCTACTAACGAGCAGAATGACGGGTAAGTGCATGATGGGAGGGGTAGCTTTGGGTAAATGACACGATATAGCACACTGCGAGTGGTTGATATGTTTCTGATGATGTATCAGAATTATGAGTGGAAGTTATCCGAATGAGTGAGATAGTAGTGATGAGGTGAGGTTTGCATTTTGCCAGGTGGTCAGTCAAATGCAATGTACAATGACCACGTTGTCACAAAAAAGAAGCACATTATAACGAGTCAGTTCTAGTCATACTGGAGTTTCGTTATATACCATCTTGCAACTATTCACTGAATCAAGTGGTTCATTGATATGCTGCTGGACTGATTCAATATGGAGGGAGCATCATGCCCGTTATCATTACCCTAGACTATAGTCTCGTAGATCCCATTTTCCCTAACTCCCCCCCCACGCATCGAACCCTCATTCAAGATCATCACTATGGTCCCGTGAGAGGTCACCACACCCACCATGTCCCCTCACTGTGTCCAGACGCGCCCTTTTTCCTGTCTGTCTCTCTGTGAAGCATGTCATTCCAAAACGCAAGGGTCTCAAAGTTCCTGCAGAAGCACCAATCGAAATGCCACCTTATCAAATGCGTCACATGGCACGGCACGAGAACGAGACATCATCTAGGATCATCCAACTCAGGCGCCACCTCCGCAATATTTCCCTTCTTTGATTGCAGCAGAGTTGTTCTGTGCAGTATTCCCTCCTAGCATTTGTGCGCTAGAATGCAAATAGACAAGACTCGTCGTTATCACACGAGAAACACTGGACTAACGGGAAGCGTGGAAGATAGCAACGTTGATCGAGGTCACGGGAGAGGAGGTGTGACCTGGTATTCGATAATGATCCAGCATCAATATTCCATATCACCAAGCTAACTCTGAACAGAGCTGAGCTATCTGCTGTATCTTACGGACCAGGGATAGCTGCGTTTCGACTAGACAAGCAAGCATGCAAACATGCATAGACATGGCTGGTAATAATCTCCCTCATGCAAGACGATCCCATAACGTACATGAGCCTCAAAGAAAATCTCGTCAGAGAGCCTGGCCCAAGCCATCGGATCTTCATGACAACACTGCCACCAACACACACACAGAAGTGTCGTGTTTGCTAGTTGGTGGCTGATGTTGAATACAGACCTTCAACTGACGGCCCCAAAGGTACGGCTCGGGAAGGGTTGTTTTCCATGACCATGGTACTGTAACAATCTTACCATCTCTAGTGCGAGCGCTTGCTGTAACGAACAAAGAACGGAGAATCTGTCCAATGCAATACGATAGTAGGTTTGTCATCCTTTTCACGGCGCAGCCGCTAGCTCCTGTGAAGCCACCGACGAAGCCGAGTCCAAGCCTGGAGAAATCCGGGGTAATTAGTCAAACCACGAAGCGAGGTTGAGAGCGACGGGGTTCAACGTCTAGCGAAAGTGCTAGTGGCGTCTGCGATAAGTGAGAGAAAGCGAGAGGGGTCCGCCAAGACTGAAGCTCTCTTGGTGCAACATGACACGCCGTGACGGCCTCTTCTGGTTAAGCATCATACCACTCATAGTAGGGGTCAAAGGCCGAACAATATGACAGGTAAACTCGAGAATGGTGTTGAACAATGGCCATCCAGCATTTCCTCTCGTACTGTAGCCAGCCGCAACTCCGCAGCTAGAGACACAGCTACAGGACGGCACGGAAGCGCCCCGCAGTTCATATCATGCAAAGCAACACGACCAGTCTCTTTTGTCACCTTTCAGCGCCCTTCTCCCCTTTCTCTCTCTCCAACATTTAACAAACGTTGGAGTTCCCCACGTCCCGCGGCGCAGCACAAGTCTGGGGTTGCTCAGACGTGATTGGTTGGCTTTATAAAATTGTTGCGTACAATAAAATGCGACCTCGTGGCGATCTCAGCTGGCAGAGCTGCATAGCAAATGGAGGTTGAATCTCAAGATGGACAACACCACAAAGAAAAAGAAAACTTCTCTGATAGACGAGAGAAAAGGTCGGCTGCGATGCAACGCAACCGTATGCAAACTTCGACTCGCCCCCTCGCAATCAATCACCCATTGAGTTGAGGCTGCCTGAATCTTGCCACACACGCCTGTTTCTGTCCCTCCCTGGAACGAGTACAAGCTCTCATGTTTGTTGTACAACCTGACAAGTCAAATTCTTTCTTGGACTGCCTTTTCATACATACTCCTGATACTGTATTGTACGTACAACTCAGAGTCTGTGTCTCTCCCATTTGAGCCGCCAGCACCCGCTGTGCCTCCAAGCGAGGGCGGCCGAAGCGGATCTTCGCTGGTCCTGACGCAGGCCTGTCGATTATGCTCCTCTCCTTCTTCTCATTGAAATGCAGATGCAATGCTTCATGACGGCCCAGGCTCAAAGTGTAACCCCATGGCCCCCGGTGACCACTCAGCGCAGGAACGGGGATTACACGGCAACCCCAAGCCCCCTCCCTGATAAGCCACGAAGGCGAGCTTACTTTTTTGTCCAAGAACATGCAGCTGCAGCAACTTGATGCTGTAGAAATTTGCCATTTTGTGGTTTTGCCCCGGGCCTTGGGATTGGGGGCTTCAGGAGGCACCTGTCCTGGCCCGGCCTGGCATCGCACAGACTTAACAGCCTGGGAGCCCGGTAAAATGTACGATATGCCCTGCGACGTAAAGATGTTTTTGTTTGTCAAGAGATTGGGTGGCCAATATGCCAATATCCAATCCCGTTTTCTTTCCCTCCCCCTTGGACATAACCCTTTCACTTGAAAGAGTTGAGGGTGTGACTAGGTGACTGTGCCTGTGTTCCTACGTAACTGTACAGCAATGGCCAAAAGAGCACACATCCTTGCTCGTTGCAGCAGAACCTGCAGTAGATGGCAGCGTGGCACCACGGGCCCTGACGCTGACAAGCTGCCTCCTGCTCATCATGCAAATTGGCTCCAGCCGAAGATTAACAACCCTTGTCGTAAGAGACACAAAGAATGCGGGGAACGCACGCTGAATGTGATATGTCAGATCTGCCTGGTCAGCAAACAGGCAAAGACAAGGCACGATGCAACGCTCCAGGCCATACCAACACCAAAGACGTTGAGGGAGGCGAGGAAGCAATTTAAAAAAAAAAAAAAAAATAGGAAAATATTGCAGAACCGTTGTTGAATACTGGAGACACCATGTGGTCCCTGCTTGAGAATGTCTCTGAAAAACGTGTCGGCGTTGAAAACTTCAACTCCGACGCAAGGGATGTCCTGCAAGCGAGGGTCAACGGAGGTTTTGTAAATGATAGGTCAAGTCCTTGGCGGGTCTACCAGGACAATTCAATTTCATCTCGCTTGAGTTGACTTGAGTTGCTGACCACAAACTCGAGACTCTCAGCCAAGGAACGACGTCAGGGAGCAAAGCATGCGGCTCACTGCAGAGTGCAGACCTGACATTAACCCCAGACTTTTGTATGTCGTATTAGGAATAGGAGCAGGAAGGCTTTTGGACTCGGAGTCTTCTGTCCTTGCTTTGCCTGCCGCCGAAACGATGATATGAATGTTACCATTCTGCTCTGTTATGTCAGGGGTCAAATGTAAATCCTTCAGCGATGCGACCTTGGCGACCTTTGTCGATTATCAGAATGTCACTGATAGACAGAATGAGTGGAATGCTTGCCCTTAGACAACCGTTGAATTTCTCCCTCTGAGACAGACGTTCTGGATGTTTCTCATGACTCAACTTTTAGGGCCAACGTCAGCAGGGCACAGTCCAAGAACCACATGGTACTGCAAGGAGGTCTACTGATACAGATTTCATAACAAAACCTGGAAATAAGACAATCAAACTAGGAGATGAAAACTTTTTCTTCATCTCAGTGAGAGTATCCTTGGTTCGGCCAGGGACCGTCAATATCATGAAGCTCTTCATGGTCCATGCAACCAATCTTCGAATGACACGGCACTTGAAGCGGCCCGTGAGCCAATCAAAAGCCCATGTAAACGCACACCCCTTGCGGGAAGAGAGGAGCAGGCGGCTTCTTCGGACCTGAGCGAGAGTGGCTGCTAAAATCAAGGTCCAAGGTCAGGGTCAAGGTCAGGTCAAGGTCACGTCTCGTAGTGAAGAAACTCCACCTCTCAAAGAGTCACAGATAGACAGTCACAGTCACAGACACAGACACGGTCTCAAACGAGTGACATGACAGCTGCTGCAAGGAACGAAACATCTCGACACGCGCCATTTCTCGAAACGTGCTGGTGCTGGTGCTGGTGATGATGCAAGGAGAATAGCAGATTATTATTAGTCACGATCGATCAAGAGTCGTTGTGTCAACGATCTGAACAGTGTCCATCCACAAAACTTCAAAGATGAAGCAAAAATGACGAAATACTGGTAGCGTTCAAAAAAAAAAAAAAAAAA
>JABEEM010002701.1:0-30271 GCA_013363185.1 Fusarium secorum | reverse complement strand
TTGGCTCGAGCCGGGGGGCCCAACTAAGCAAGCTTAATTAGGTATAAAACCCTGAGATACACATAAAACCTTGAGATATCGGCCTAATCGGTTTTTAAGTAGTAAAATCAGCATTTTTAATAGCTTAATGTTCTTATAATATTATAATTAGTTAAAAATAATAAAAAGGCTTAATTTAAAGCTTCTTATAATACTAAATTAACTATTAACTATAATTAAAGGGGAGATATAACTATAATAATATCTAATTAGGTTTAATTTAAAGAATGATTTTCTTATTAAAATAAGAAGTATTCTATTCCCTTTCTCTTATAACTATAGCTTTAGTAACCTGTCTTTCTCTCTATATAAGGTCTTAAAGAGACTTATAATATTATATTTAGTATTATAAAGAGTCAGGCATTGAGAGAAATAAGAGTAATAGTAACTAAGGAGATAACTTATAATTAAGTAAGTAAGATAATAATAAGAATATTATAACTTTATTATTAGAGCTAAAATCACTAAGATATAGTATTTTTTTAAGCTTTATAAAGTAAAAAGTAATAGAATTATTATTATAAAGAAAAAGAGAAAATTTATTGCCTTAAAAGGCTTTATTATAAAGTGTTATGGACTGGCTCCTGGGCTGCAACCAAAGGACGTCAATATAGATATTATTAAACTTAAAGAAAGAAAGAAGAGATTTCTTAAAGAATCCTCTTTAAATATCCTAAGGGTCCGGCCTGGGTCCGGCCCGGACCCGGAGGTCATATGACTCTATAGAGGCTTGGGCAAAGTCCAAGCCCATAACACTTTTTTAAGTTTTTTAAGATTTATAAATCTTTAAAAAAAGAGAATTTTTAAGAAAAAAATTTAATTAAAAAAAAGTTAATTTTTTTAATAAAATAAAATAAATAAAAAATTATATAATAATAAAATATATATAAAAAAAAGCTTTAATTTTGAACTATATAATAATATATAGCTTAATAATATTAAATTACTATTTTATATATATATCCTAAATTAAAGTAATTAATTTCTTTTTTTAGTGTATTTTCTTTACTAAATTGGCTGTCCCAGCTTTTTAACCTTGTCTCAGATTTTTGCCGCCCACTTGAAGAGTGGGGCTCCCTTTTGGTCAGATCTACGGGTAATTTTTTTTTTTTTTTTTTTTGTTTTTGGAGAGTACAACTTAATATTTCATCTCTCATCATCATGCCTTTAGTATTCTCCGACGCCCCAACTCCAGAACAACGCGAACTTCAAGCTCATGAGTTTGAGCTGCTAGGAAGCGAAGATGCGAACGAAAGCACCCCAGCAGCAACTCGCATCACTCTTGCCTTGCTCGCGCCTGGTGTGTCTGAGGCCGTCCTTCAAAGGCAGCTAGATCATCGAATCCTACGCGCTCTCGCTAGTGGCCGCAATGCTTCGCGCCTGGGATTCAGCTTGGTACTCACTAATGTCCTCAGAGCGCTCTTCGGAGAAGAAAATCTTGCTCATACCAGATTTCCCAACCTCCGTTTTGGCGAAGTCCTTAACTTACTTACCAAGAACACCAAAGCCAGCGGCGGCAGCATTTCTGGGCAAGAAGAGAGGGACATCTTGTTCGGCCGTTTATTCGGACTTTTCGCTTTCATCGAATCCAGAATTTTGTTCTCCAAGATTAAGAGATGGCATCTAGTCCTTCGGCTCATTCTAGACCTGTCTAAAGAAAAGCCGTGGATGCAGCCGCTTTGCGGGCATCACATCCTTGCCGCTATGAAACAAATGGATTCGCAGCAAGCACTCGACACCTTGAGTAAACTCGATGAAGCGAATGTCGCAAAGACACCGGAGGGAGTCGCAATCTGGGTCTTTGCGCAGACTAGATTCCCTGGTCTCAAGGTCAACTGTTGGCAGGCACCTTTTAACATGGCCACGATTGGGGATCTCGTTCCGGTTCTGCGAGAAAGTTATCAGAATTCTGGCCCGGACAACATGGAACATCGCCAACAGATTAAGCTTGCTGGCTGGAATCCTATACTGCACCCGGCGTGGAGTGTCATTCTGGAGTACTTTGTCAATGCGGGACAAAGTGAACTCGAAGTGTTTAAGCACTTCTGGATTCGTGTCGTAGATGGTGAGTCACATAACACCTTTTGTATAGTGGCTGCTGACATTTGCTAGACTCACTTTTCTCGAAACGTGCCACGGAAGGCCAGAAATACAAAGGATTCCAGGTGTTCCAAAAGATGCTACAGGGTTTTGCTGATCTGCATGGTCATGTTGAAGCTCTCTTCAGCAAAAAGTTCATGTCCTGCCTCATGAACCAAGCTTCACGAAAGGATAATTTCCTGCACAAAGCAGCTATCAAGGCTCTTACAGTAATCGAGTCGACGATCTCAAATCACAAACTGGCACTTATTCCCGTTCTCAAGTGCCTTCTAGACAAGAACGGAGCCTACAACTTTGACGAAAAAACAAATACCAAGACTATACACAACCTTTTGAAGCACACATCTGAAGCCACTGCCCAAGCAATAAGCAAGATCATCTCAAAACCCCTCTCCACGGCTGGTAAGCTAGCCAAGCATGAGACCCCAGTCATACTCCGAACCCACATGCGTTATCTTTCAGCAATCGCCAGTATGTGCAGCTCACCTGAGAACCTGCCATTCCGGGAGGAAACCTTCTCTAGTGCCTCGCTAGAGCTCTCCCGACTGGCATACTCCCAAACCACAGGCATCCCCGCAGATATCCTAACGGAGAGTGTTCGTGAGTTGTACCGAACTTCTCTTGCAACAGTGTTGGCCAAGGCCAGCGGAAGGCCAGAGAGTTGCGATTCCGTATGTCTCGTTGTGTCCTCCTTGGATATCCGCTCGGTATCTATGTCTGAAGAGGTTAGAACGGCTGTTGAGGAGGCGCTGTCCAGGATGAAGGAGCTGCTTGAGCACAGCAAGTCAGACGATACGAACAAAGGTCTTTTTCGAAGTATCGCCATGTTGCATGCCATAACTGTCTTGCGGGCCTATAATGCGGAGCCTGATGCTATGGAAGACTTCCTGTTACTTCGGCAACATTCTGGTGCTTGGGAGAAGGGCGAGTTCGCAAATGGCGAGGCTGAAACATCGACGGTTTTCATCGAAATGTTGTTGTCAATGGTTATACAGCCTTCATATCTGATGAGACAAGTTTCACGGCATGTATTTGGTTCCTTCACACCACACATCTCTGCTGCAGGTTTAAAGCTCTTGACCGATCCCCTCACATATAGCGAGGATCTTACAGGCGAAAAGGAGTTATTCCAAAACAGCGACGATGAGATGGAGGTCGATGAGGATGAGCTTGATTCTGATGTGGAGTTCGTCGACGCTGAGGAGGTGAACGATGAACATGGGGAAGAAGACGAGGACGAGGATGAGGACGAAGATGGACCAAGAAGCCAAGGCGAATTCGACAGACCTGAGGACTTGGACAACGAGCTCGAGAAGATACTCAACAGCCATCGACTCGACAAGACCCTTAATTACGCATCATCAGAGTCTGAGGGTGATATGTCTGACTCTGAAATGCTTGCCCTTGACGATAAGCTCGCAGCAGCTATCAAACCACACATTCAAGACCGCTCGAACAAGCCCAAGGAGCTTAAGAAGAAGGCCATGCTAAGAGTCCTCAACTTCAAGAACCGGATTCTTGATTACCTCGACATTTACGTTCGCAATGAGCCCTGCAATGCTCTATCATTGTCTCTTCTCTTACCCCTGCTTGATTGTATGCGAACAACGAGCAGCAAATCCCTATCTGAACGTGCGAGCAAGATCATCTGTAACTACCGAAAGTACCAGAGAAAGGCCATCTCTAATTTCCGAAGGAACCAGAGACAGGGCACCAGTGACTCCCAAGAGCTCCAGGTTCTCGAACATTCTGCCATGCTGGACCTAATTCGCAAGATTCACGAAGCCGCCGCCAAGGATGATTCGCATGCTTACGAAAAAGCGGCCAGTATAGCGGATATCATTGTTTCGGCTGCCCTCTACGCTGCGGACACGACTAAGATTGAAGATCTTCTTCTGGTTCATGACCAGACAGTCGCGCGCCTCTTTCACCAGAACATGAAGCTGCGGGCGTCCTTCTTTGATCGCTGGAAAGAATGGAGCAAACATGCAATGGAGGAAGCTCAGAAGAACTTGCAGGCCAGACAGTAATTATCCCATAGATAGATGGCATGAATTAACACTATTCTCTCTGAGTTTGATATCCCCAATATGGATGATGTTGTTACTTATGCTAAGACACAAGCGAGCTGCTACTCTTAGAACACGAAGTTGCAGTCCTCTTTCCTCGATGAGTGGCAAGACTGGTACCGAAATGCATTGCAGCAAGCTCGGAACTGATGCCCTAATAGACATAATTCTCATAGACAGATGGCATGAATCGAAACCAGTCACACTGACTTTGATCCTAAATGACAAAAAGGCTTAGGTAACTTAGTCTAAGTTTAGGATACCTTTGCTATGTTTGGATACCCTTTGCTATGTTTGTTTTGACACCTTATATCAGGGTCCGATGTTTTCTTGCTCTCCGAGGGCCTGAGAGTAATTCGAATTCCTGCAGATGAACTATTAAATTCTATGAGCTTGTCATCGTGATAGTACAGGTGCCTTAATTTTCTTAGCATAACTCTCCTAATCCTCCATCCTGTCATCCTCTGCATCCTCATCTTCGTCGTCGTCATCATCATCCTCGTCCTCAGCCTTTGCTAATCGTTCAGCCTCTTCCCGTAGCTCCTTTGGCACCTCAACATGTCGTCCCTTGGTAGGGCCGTCAGGCCCACTGATCCAGGTCATCTCCAACTCAAAATCCTTGTCCTTGTTGTCCTTCTGCGCAATGTAGATGATGCGCGCAGCCTGCTTCACAGCTTCCTCTAGAGTAATGTTACCAGCAGGTAGGTCAAGCTTCTCCAACTCGGCCTTGGCAGCCTGTCGACCCTTGCCTGTAGCCGCTCCGTAGTAACCCCAGTACATACCGCTGGGCTCGATCATGTAAAGGAAAGGACCGCCGTGCTTGCCCTCGACCTTGCCACCAGCGCCAACCTTGGGTCCTGAGCCAACCTCTCCATCGACAGGGGTCTCCTCGGGAGTATCGTAGCCGCCCACGATAGCGGTGATGCCAAAAGGTCGAACTGATCCGTACATGGTGTAGGCCTGAAGGTAGCCACCCATGCGACTGGCAAGATCGGATGTGGGGATGGGGGTCTTGAAGTTCTGTCGCCAGCTCTGTGCCTCGTCGCGAGCGCGATCAACGAAGTGACGTCCATCAGGGACCATACCAGAAGATACCTGGTGAGATTAGTACAAGCTCATCCTAGCCGTGGTAGGTAGGTCTACGTACAGCTCCGACATGGCTATCGATAGTTGCAATACGCTTGTTGGCACCGGGTTTTAGGAGCTTGGATGAAACGACCTTCTCGATAGCTAGGACAACACCATCCTTAGCTCGAATACCGATCGAGGTACCGCCATTCTCTACTGCCTTGACTGCGTATTCGACCTGGAAGTTGCGTCCATCAGGAGAGAAGATGGAGTTGAGCAAATCATAACCCGTGCCTATCGATGTCTATAGGGTGAAAGACAAGCTAGGTCAGCACTTGAAGCTGTCTCTCAATGACGACAATCAGGCTTCAGCGATTGTAGGGGTTAGCTTACCATGATGTCTGAATTTTCTGATCAAGTGAAATAGCGTGATCCGAAAGGCAAGAAAATATGGAGTGAGAATTGGTGACGTGGAGGGGAGCTGTGTTGTCGAGATGTTTGCGACGGTGTTGGCTTGGAGCTTCCTTCACCCAGGCAGCCTGGAGCTGCGTGTTGCAGTTGAGGTATGGTACCTACCTGCAAGGCTGGAGAAATGATGCCTGAGGTGTGAAAGATGTGTGCCGCAACTGAGCGCCACGTTTCGTACGCCACAATTCAGCTCAGCCTTGAGAGTCTAGAGAGTTGGCACACACGTGGCTGTGAAAGCGGGAGTGGCGGATCCCTCTAGCTCTTCCCGAGTGCATCGATCTCCCCTGCAGGAGGAGACCTTTCATGGATTTGGAGTCTAGAACTGCACATCAGACATCCACGGATCGCATGCAGTGGACCAGCTAGGGGAAGAAAGAAAACTCAGGACTTCGATCCTAAACGATAAAAAGAGTTAGGTAACTTGGCATAAGTTTAAGATACCTGAGTTTATTTTTACACCCTGTATCAAGGTCCGATGTTTTCTTGCTCCCCGAGGGCACCAGTTCTTGGGACTGAATCGCCATAACATGATGTTTTATTATAGCATGATATTTCTTTCACGACATTCCTCTAGTACCAGTCATATTTAGGTAGGTATCACTCGTGGATACCTTACTTTTTAATACCTCATAGTCTCTGTCCCCCGCAACTTTGACGCTTTGAAAGACTAAGGGAGAAAGTGAGACCAGGCTAATGTCGAGACTCAAGTTACGCACGTCGTCAAGTTTGCACGTCTCTTGCCAAGACAGGTAAGAGCTTATAGCATCAACAGTTGAGGACCAAAAAATACCACTATAAAACCTTAGGGCATAGGTAGACATGACTGTTTTGTAGCTGGCGGTGAGTCTCATGTTTGTTGGAACCTAGAGGAGCTGATTAGGGTAGTGAAAGATCTGGAGATTTCCACCTCATGCTGCCTAGGTATATTTTAATTCACAGAATGATATGCACGGCCCAGAATGATTGAGAACGTGGCGAAGCTGAGTGAACCACGTCAAAGGAGATGATTCGGAAACGGAATGCAGATGTAACAGACGGCCATGTCGGCGTCAAGCTAGAGCATAGGACAGTAATTAGTGTGTTACGGTCGCCTTGTGGCACAGGCTTATTGGGTAGCACAAGGTCAATAAGACCAGGGTTTGAAGCTCTTGGAGTTGGAAGAGTGCAAATCCTTCTGTGAAGGCGTGAATGAGGCCAGTGAATAGGGTATCGGTGCCTCGACAGAGCATAAACATCTGAGAGCAATATTACCTGGGAGCGAAGATCAACAGACAAATGATGCACCAAAAGCGTTAAGTTTAGTGCTTGGAGGTGAATGGAAGTGGATGTTGTCATAAAGCCCATCATGTGCCTCTGTTAGTTGGGTCTTTACTGCGTCATGACCTGAGAAGGGTGCCTGAGCAAATGAATTGGCAGGTGTGTGTCCCACTGAGCTGTCCCACGTTTCATAAGGTGAGGTAGGTGCCTACCCCTCCATGTATTTTTTTGGACAGAAATATCCCCCGCGCTTCCAACACCTACTCTTGAGAACACTCCTGATTCTTCACATTAACAACGCTCGCCTTTATTTGGACCTGAATAAGCATCATAGAGCGCCCCTGCGCTTCGAAAGTCGCATCATCTCACTTGTAAACTGCATAAAGAACCCCAAAAAGATCCTCTCAGGCGTTCTTGTCTCCCCACTCACAACTCACTTCCCTTCCCCGTGCGGTCCCTGCAACTCGACCCAACGGTCCACCGCTCTTAGACAAACCCCTCCAAGTCAAGGCCTAATCAAGGGTCTTTTGAGCTAAAGAACAAGAGACGAACCTCTCTTTCTTGACTTAACCTTTCGTTATACATATCTCTCGTTCTTTCTCTATTGACCTTGTCTGCTTTCCCTTGACTACTTGTCAAAAAGCTTAGCTTAGCTTCCAAATATAACAAAGAACAAGGGTATCCTCCTGTTCCTTTCTTCATCTGCATTGCGCATGACCCCGAAACACCTCCGTATATCGCTTCATTTCGAATTCCTTGCTATCTCAACCAGGATTCCTCAAAACGTATCGAACTGAAATAGGCAGACGAACCCAAGAGTTACAGTTGTCGTCTCTTTATTCTGATATCAAACCATAAAGCAACAACTTCTCGTGCTCCTCCTGCTGATACATATAACCGCACCACAGTTGGTATCCAGCAACTACCCTTGAACTCAATATCATGCATCAACTGCTAACAACTCTCAGAAACAATAGAACCAACCATGTCATTTTCTCCGTCCACCATGCAACAGGATGAGCTTGCTGCTCTCCTGGCCCGTAACCTCAGCTTCAACCCAATTCCCGAGCCTGTCCCTGCACCGCAACAAGAGCCCAAGGCCGATCATGCTGAGCCCATCATCTATACTTCAGTCCACTACACCCACTCTGCACATATAGCTCAAGCAGCTCAACACCAAGACGTCCCTCGTCGTGCTTCAGAGCCACCCCAAACGCAAGGGCCCAGTGTTGAAGCTATATTGCAACACCATGGCGTTAACCCAGCTACTCTGACGCCTTCACAACTTCAGCTGTTCAAAGTTGCTGAGCCCTCTCAGCAAGAGAGACTTATTGAACTTTGGAACATTTGCCCTCCCGGAAACGGCGGCGATATCCCAGCTCTCGCCTGGAGTAGCACCACTGTGGAACATGAGGAGCAACTTGCCCGCTTGCGTTACGAACGACTGAACCAGCAGCAACAAGTCATGAGTCTGGATGGTACCCAAGTTCAGGCAGTTGATGGTAGGTGGGTTCGTAACTCCGAGCCTGAGGTCGAACCATACATGACTTCTGGCTACGAGGAGCTGATGCGAAGAGAGCGTGAAAGAGAGGCCCGGGACAGCCAGCCCAGGAGCACCTACGGTCTCTATTCACACGCCACAGACCCTGTCTACATGGGTCCGGACTATGCTCGTGAACAGCAGTTGCTGGAGATGGCAACTCAGTACGGTGCTTACCAAGGATTCCGAGCACCAGAGGTGGACACTATGGATGTTATGTAAATAAACATCGTCTGCCCAAACCGAGCAGCAGAATAGTATGACCAGATGTTCAACGGTCAATCTGCATAGAAGCTCGGGATGACGATGGGATATCATATAAGGTGGACAACTTATACGCTAATGTGCGTATAGGAAAGGGATTTGCTGATAGAGCCATGGGCTGTTGGTCATTGTTTGGGTTTTGTTGCTTAGTATGGTTATCATGTTACTGGATGAGTTTATCATGAGAAACTGGCTTCCAAAGGGGAGTGGATAGGGTGGCGTTGGTGGAACTTTCATTTTTTTGCAAATCATTTTGCTCTCTCTCCCAGTATCGCCCTCGTCAAGTACTTGCAGTGTATGCTGACAATTAGTTCTACCTAGAGAGATTATGTGCAAGGGCGGCAGTTTTGTTCGCCACAGGTACGTTTTCCCTTTCAATACCTGCCTTCCGGAGCTGCAACTCACTCAATGTGCTCCCTAACTGTGATATTTCATATATACTTCCTAGCAGTATATCCGGGCCAGGCACTCACTCACTATGTATCCAACAAGAATCAATAAAAATGCTTTTTGATAAACACTGCATGTTTTTGACTTCGTTAAAACTGCTGGTTTATGAGTAACAAGTCACGTCCATATCTTTATTCTGGCTGTCCAAGTTATTGTAAAGGGGTATCAAATTCCATTCACGCCTTGTGAAGTGAATGGTCATCATGCAGTTCATCTATATCCATGTTTAAATTCCAGTCTTCTCGAGCTTCTTTGCCAACTCATCCACCTCCTTGTCCTTGACAGGAATAACAGGTTCCTCTTGAGCCTCCTCGGCCTCCTTGATCAACTTCTCGGCTCGGTCCTCAGGCTCAATCTCCTCTTCCTCCTCCTCTTCCTCTTCCTCTGCGTCACTGTCTGGCTCCTCAAGGTCCTCCAGCTCGTCAACACCCCATTCATCCTCGTTGAGAATATCACCACCGAACTTCTCCTTGCGCTCCTCGAGAAGCTCCTGAAGGACGGGGATCGATTCGTCGTCCTCTGTGAGAATGTTGCCGTTGATTTCAATTCGCTTCAAAGCAGGAAGACCATCCTTGGCGGCAGTGGCGAAGGCCTTGATACCCTTGGAGGTGATTTCGTTGTATTGCAGGCGCAGGGTTTCAAGTTTAGCATTCTTGCCCTTAGCCAGAGCATCTGCCACAAGGACACCACCCTTGGCACCAAGTAGGGAGTCACCAACTCCCAACTCCTGGAGTGAGGTCCAGTTGGCAACAACCTTTGACAGAGCTCGGGCCCCAGTGACGGTGAAAGTGTTGTCCTGCAGGTCGAGGACCTCAAGTTTGGAAGCGTGGCTGAGACCTTCGGCGAGAAGGTGGGAGATACCTTCTTGTCGAATACCGTTCTGAACCATCTTGATCACTTTGATCTTGTTGTGCAGCTTGTAAGCCTTTGCCCACGCCGTCATACTTCCATTCTCCAATCGGTTTCGGCCGCAAATAACAGTCTCGAGATCGGGAACTTCCTTTCCTTCCTTTCGAGCAGCCTCCTTCTTGGCGTGAAGCTCGGAGAGCGCATCGGCGATGAGGATACCAGCGTGAGGGCCCATGCCGTTGTTGTTCAGGTAAAGGTGCTGCAGTGGCACGTGGGCGGCTAGGAAGGCCACGAGAGGCGCTTGGACGTTCAAACCAAAGGCATTGTCATTCAAGTTGATAGTGTTGAGCTTGGGAAGGTTGAGGACGGAGGTGAGCAGCGAAGAGATAGCGTCAGGGATCTCGCTCAGGAGTCGGCCGGTGAAGATATCGGCGAAGTTTGCGACCTGGAGAAATATGTTGGTAAGTTATAGCAGCCAGGGAAAGGTGATATTTGACGTACTCTCAGGTTCTTCTTGGTCGCAAGAACCTCACCAAGAAGCTTACAGGCGCCAACACCCAGAGTGTTGCCCAAAATACGAACTTCTTCGACGTCCGCAGATCGAAGAGGGGCAATATGAGGCTCGAGATCCTCAGCAGTGTCGAGCTTGAGGCCCTTCCCCTCGAGTGAAAAGATCTTATCGGAAGAAGCCATTCTATAGTAAATTGAGAAAAGAGGAATTCGCTCAGAATCGAACAGCAAAGATGGTGACGACCAAGTCTGAAAAGAAAAGTCGGTTTAATAAAAACAAAAGAATGTTGCCGGTGTTTGGTCTGAAGATGAATCAAGTCAAGGTGGGGGTGGGGTAGCAGACAGAATTAGGCAGTAGTTAGGCTTCTTGATCAGGCTTAGAGCATTTCTCACTTTTTTATGCAATTTCCCATTGCCATGGGCAGCAGAGCTAGGTTGCTTGGAGCAGCTTGTCAATGAGGGACTATGAACAGACAGGAATATATCCGTATAGGTATCACTCATCTCATTCGATCATTTGAAGACGACTTGATGAATTGAAACATTATCCAAATAACCATGGCCCGCTTCCTTAGGATCTCGTAGTTACAATTGTCATACCTGTAAGAACTACCTTATTACATATGATTGTTTCTACTGTCCTATGCAAATACTACAAGGCATCCAGTAAGCTGTCAGTATCCAAGGACCAAACCGAACCCGACTTCAACCCGGGAATCGGAAAAATTTGGAACACTCACTTATCGGAAGTCACCTGGCCGCTCAGCCGAGCAAGGCGAGAGTGGTCGAACACGTGACATTGATCCGACCCGCATCCAATCAGAGCCGGCTTATTGGAACGCTCGATAGGATTTTGTCTGATGCTGCTAATGATCTCTGCTTGAGCCCTTTTGTCCTCCGACTCCGAGAACGACCTCCCCATCTCGCCGTCTCATATTCGATCGCACCAGCGACGGTATAGCTCGCCCATAATGCTTGCCAGGTCGTGTTTGCGCTCGACGCGCACCTTCAATGGCCTCCGGAACGGCCCTTCTGCTGTCACCAAGGTATGGCACGATCCTACCACCTCTGCCAGCGAGCTTCCCGTTTGCCGAGAGATCATAACCACGAACCTCGACACGCCCCAGCCACGCCAATCGCAACTGAATGCGCCTCAATTGCATGTACACGATTGCTGACCCCATTTTCTTCCCAGCGTGCCGCTTCCTCGAGCTCCAGCGCCGCCAGCGATGCCTCTGCCACTCGATTGAACCTGGCTGCCGCCGCCTCGACTACCCTCGCCCTCGGCTCCATGGCCTGGTACTATCACCTTTATGGACCTGTTGCCTTTGCTATGACTCCCGCTGAAGAGGGGTACGTGATATCTTCGGATCTTGATTGTTGTGTTTCTGCGTCATCTCAATTTGGATGATGAGGCATAAATGCTGGCTATCGATGATCCGCACTGTTATTGCATCACCAATTGCTAACAGTGCCCATATAGACTTCACCCTACCAAGTACCCTTGGGTTCACAACAAGTGGTTCAAGACCTTCGACCACCAGGCGTAAGATGCCACCGATCCCGTTGGACACGCCGTGTCGAATTACTGATCCTCTCATAGTCTCCGCCGTGGTTTCCAGGTTTATCAGGAGGTCTGCCAGTCCTGCCACTCCCTCAGCCGAATCCCCTACCGAACTCTCGTCGGCTCCGTCTTGACCGTCGACGAGGCCAAGACCCTTGCCGAGGAGAACGAGTACCCCGGTGAGCCCGATGAGCAGGGCGAGATCCAGATGCGCCCCGGAAAGCTGGCCGATTACATGCTGCCTCCTTACAAGAACGAGGAGGCTGCTCGATTTGCCAACAATGGTGCTCTTCCCCCGGATCTGTCTCTTATCATCAAGGCCCGTCACGGTGGCTGTGACTACATCTTCAGCTTGCTCACCGGCTACCCTGAAGAGCCCCCCGCTGGTGTTCAGGTCGCTCCCGGCATGAACTTTAACCCTTACTTCCCCGGTACCGGTATCGCCATGGCCCGTGTCCTTTACGATGGTCTCGTTGAGTACGAGGATGGTACTCCCGCCACCACCTCTCAGATGGCCAAGGATGTTGTCGAGTTCCTCAACTGGGCTGCCGAGCCCGAGATGGACGACCGAAAGCGAATGGGTATGAAGGTCCTTGTCGTGTCTGCCTCTCTGTGGGCTGTCAGTGTCTGGGTGAAGCGATACAAGTGGGCTTGGTTGAAGTCTCGAAAGATCGCCTACGATCCCCCTAAGGAGGTCAAGGTCCGCCGCTAAAGGGGCAACATCTCAAAGTCTCATTTGTATACTAGTCGCCCCTAGAGCAGCTCCTTTGTCGGCGGTGGCGGGTAGAAAAGAAGCCTGGTCGTGGAAGGAAAGGTGGATGTTAGAGTGTAAATCAGATGAATCGTTTTCAATACCTTTGTTCGACAAACTACCTTACACTGGGAACTATGCAGGGGTGATGGGTGGTAAAAATGTGAAAGCTCTATGTACTCGGGGCCGTCACTTTCCCTAACTTCAGTGTTTGATATATATGATTCACATGTCCTGATTTGAATAACCCGAGTTCATTGGGTTCTCACCACAAACCTTGGTTAAGTTTATAATGGCACCGTTCAACGCCACCCCAGACTTATATCTTATACTTTTTTATGCAGAACGGATTTCAGCAACACAACCGACCAATATGTCAAAATCAATACACAACAAATGACGAGTGATGTCTGGGAGGTCTTGCCTCGGGCTCATCAGCATACCTTGAAATGCCTTTCAGCGAGGGACTTTAAGTTTGTGTTATTGGCTTGAGATATAACTATTACATAAGTATCCTATGCTATCCCTGATTGCAGTCTCACTAGATTCTAAGCTTCAACTTGGTAAGCATTTACGACAAGTCGTGAAACCGAATCCCAATAAGCTGCCATTCATATCAAACGGGCCGTTAGATGCGTGAATGGTTCCAGTGGTTTGTTCACTTAACGTCCAAGGTTAGTAAAGGCCTCCTCTCTTGTCATTGGACGATAATCAGCTAGTAACATTCAACCTCCACTCCATTAACCAAACAGAAACCACTTTTCACTACCTAGGTTACAGCAGGTGCCTTCTTTAGGTACCCTAGTTAGTTGACCAGTCGCTGTTGCTCCTCTTAACCACTCCCCTTCAATCCTATTTGGTTCTCAACCTCCTCCTCTCACCTCCACGCCCTCATACTCGATTGTTGTCTTGTTCGCCTTTCTTTTAGCGCCGCTAGGATACTTAAATAGCGTTTTGTTCCGTGTCGAATCTTGCCTACACTAGTTTCGCTGCCATACTCAATTTTGCCTCGCTGCACATACTTCATAAGTCCTGGCAAGGACCACACCACAATGCCCTTCGTTGGAGAAGACGCCCACGCAGGACGTAAGCGACGATGGAGCGACGACAATGAGCAGCCCAGATTGTCTCTATACCCTTCAGAGGAGGCCAAGGACTATTATATCCTCGACCAACGGCCGGAATCACCCTTGCGAAAGGTCCTTCCAGTTTCGAAGCGAACCCGTATTACCGGCGACGATATTCACGTTACAGACGGTCTCAACGCTTCCAGTTTCTCTTTCAATACCCCCCACCGCCGACGGCGCTCATCGCAACTTAAGATGCTGCCGGTGCAGCCCGCCTTTGCCCTATCTCGAGTGACAGGCTCTCTGCTTGTTCCCTGTAACATCTGCCACCGCAAACCAACCAAGAAATCTGATCTCGACTCCTTTGCCAATTGTGAGGGATGTGGCGAGCGCACTTGCTTCATTTGTATTAGAGAATGCCATGGCTGGAATCTGGATGGTGACTCTGGTGTCTCGGAGCAAGAAGTACTTTCAAGGTCGTTCCACATGGATGATGTTGATGATAGACAGCAACAAGAACAGAACGATACGAAGAACGGAACACGGCAAACAGACAAGGGATGGAAAGCTGTTGGACACCGGGCTGTTGTGTGCAGTCGGTGCAGTATTGAGTGTGGAGCAGAAGGAGACGTCGCATGCTTGGGCTGCTTCTCCCGGATGGAAGGCTCATGAGTCGGAACATGCATAACATTACGGGACTTTGTGGACGAATAATGATGGTTTTCTCGGGCTTAAGCTAGGCGCACACATCTGCCTTCGGTAAGGTAGTTCTGCAGGGTATTTTGAGCGACGCATCTGCTTTTGGATGGTACGGAAATGGGCTCATACAGCACGTTAGCGTTCAAGGGCATATCACGGGAACGGTGTTTCGGGTTTTCAGGGCCTTGATGGTCTTGTTTGTTTTGTGGCATTTGGATTGCAGATGAACCACGGAGTAATTTCATAGTAGATAGATTCTGCAGATATCAATATGGCATCGGGAGCATCACAAACTAAGTCATTAATGCAATTCACTTTTGGGCATGCTTATAGAAGCAATTTGGTCATTGTGACATCTATGTTCCCGCCATCCAATTGCCCTGTATTCATACACTGCATTAAGATACACCTTGCCTTATGGTGAGTATGTCTAGTTGTACTGCATATACGTCGCCGTCGAGTTGAACTTGAGGTTACCCTTGATGACTTTGTCAACTGCACTGAGGAAGTCCTTCTCGGATGCAACCTTTCTCCTTGCGCGAATGGCATACATGCCAGCCTCAGTGCAAACACTACGAAGCTCAGCACCCGTTGCGTTGGGGCAGAGACGAGAGATGAGCTCCCACCGGATGTCCCGCTCAACCGACATGGATTTAGCGTGGATGCGCAAAATGTTAGCACGGCCCTCAAGGTCGGGCAGTGAGAACTCGATCTTTCGATCGATACGACCGGGTCGCATGAGCGCAGGATCCAATGTGGAGGGTCTGTTGGTGGCAAACATGACCTTGATGTTTCCACGAGCATCGAAACCGTCAAGCTGCGTAATAAGCTCCAGCATAGTTCGCTGGACCTCGTTGTCTCCACCAGCACCATCGTCAAATCGAGCACCACCGATGGCGTCGATCTCGTCGAAGAAAATGATGCATGCCTTCTTTGTACGGGCCATCTCGAAGAGCTCTCGAACCATCCTTGCGCCCTCGCCGACATATTTCTGAACCAGCTCACTACCAATAACTCGGATAAAGGTGGCGTCTGTTCGGTTGGCAACAGCTCGGGCACAGAGGGTCTTTCCGGTTCCAGGAGGACCGTAGAGGAGGGCACCCTTGGGAGGATCAATACCGAGGTTGACGAAGCGCTCAGGAGACAGTAGAGGCATTTCGACAACTTCCCGTAGCTTCTCAACCTGCTCCTTACAACCACCAACATCGCCGTAGGTCACATCGGGTTTCTCCTCCACTGTCATCATTGTAACGCTCGCATCGATTTTAGGCGGTAGGGGAAGCATAATCTGGTACTTGTTCCTGTCGACACCCACGCGCATACCTTCTTCGATGTCGGTAGGACTGACGCGCTCTCCAAGCTGGACAACGAATTTTGCGATTTGCTTGACGTTGATCACATATTTGCTCTTGGCCTCGTCGCCCTTCTCGTCAGCTATGATTTTCGTGCAACGTGCCACCTGGAAAGGTTGCTCTTCAGACATTCGCTGGCGGTCGGCGGCGACATCCCATAGATGGGGGGGCGCGAGTCCTGTGTCGGATTCCTATTGATGTTAGAAGTCTGTCCTACATTCGCAAAATTCCCGCCCAACCTTGACGCCGATCTTCTCATCGACACTTTGTTGCTTCTCCTTGATCTGCTTCTCGAGCTTCTTGATAGATGTACCATAAGGCGCGGCACCGTACGTCTTGAGAACCTGAATATCCCTGGCGCTGGTGTTAGCGGACTAATCGCACTCTCATTTCCAGGAGGACATTCGTACTCGTCTGTTAGAGGTGTAATCTTTTTCTCTTCTACCTCATCGTCGGCAAAGTTCTTCTGGTACTTCTCCCAGTTGGAGCCGGTTGCGGAAGGCTGTTGCTGGCTGTTAGTATAGGATAGGACGCAACTAAGCTTGTATGCCTGCAATGAGACTGACCATGATGAGGACCGCGGCTCTCCAATCGTATAATAGTGTTTCAGGAGGTTGATATGAGAGCTCTGTAATTACGAAGGCACTGGTGGATAAACTATGATCAAAGAGAGTCGAATTGTTGCTGCTGTGGTCGTGATTGTTTGGGGTTGGAGGTGTCACCGAATGCCTTCCGTAATCTGTGAGTTGCCTTGAGCGAGCTTGGAGCACGGACCCACGTAATAGTGCCGCTGGGGCCAAAAGCAGACTAGGACGTTCAGAGCTAGCTCAAGGAACCTCTCGGAGCTGGATGATCTGTATCCCCGATCCAAAATTTCTAGGTTGACAATTACAGTACATGGCGGAGTAGGGCAGCCTAAGGTAGGGGAGGTGGGACATCTCCAAGAAGTCCAGTCGTGTTCCTACAAAGCCCCGCCATCACCATCACTTCTTTGCTTTGAGGATCTAGGGACCGCCAAATTATTATCAAAACATGTCTGCCCCTGTCGCAGCTCCAGCCCCTACAGCGGGAGGCTCTAGCAATGCTACTTTTCGAGTATGAAGAGCTCCAGACAGGTTTTTGAGCTTCACCCCGCTGATTCTAGACAGGATAAGGAGAAGCCCATGGCGGTGCGCTCCTCGAACATTGTCGCCGCTAGAGGTATGGCGCCTTTGGTGCAACAACAAGCTTCACATTTATATTAACGGTTGAACAGCTGTCGCGGACGCCATCAGAACCTCTCTCGGTCCCCGAGGAATGGACAAGATGATTCGAGGTGGAAAGGGCGAGACCATTATCACAAACGATGGAAATACTATGCTCAAGAGCATGTCTGTCATGCATCCCACAGCAAAGATGCTTGTCAACCTTTCTGGTGCCCAGGATGTTGAAGCTGGTGATGGTACAACATCTGTTGTCGTTATCTGCGGAAGTCTTCTTGGTGCTGCCGACCGACTTCTCTCCAAGGGCATCCACCCTTCCGTCATTTCCGAGTCCTTCCAACGAGCTGCCGCTGCTGCCGTCGAGGTCCTACACGACATGTCCCTCCCAATCACTCTGAGCGATACATCCTCGTTACTGCAAGCTGCCAACACCTCTCTGTCGTCCAAGATTGTCTCCCAATATTCGAATTTGCTTGGACCCATGGCGGTGAACTCAGTTACTAAGACCATCGACCTGAAGACCGCCGATAACGTCGATCTTAAGAACATTCGAATTGTCAAGCGAGTTGGTGGAACAATTGAAGATAGTGAACTTGTTGATGGTCTCGTCCTCACCCAGCCTGTGCTCAAGAACGCTGGTGGCCCGGCCCGTATGGAGAAGGCTCGAATTGGTCTCATCCAATTCCAGCTGAGCCCCCCCAAGCCTGACGTATGTCCATTCCTGTTGCATGAGGGATACTTTTTACTTACAATCTATAGATGGAGAATACTATTCAGGTCAACGACTACCGACAGATGGACAAGATTGTTAAGGAGGAGCGATTATACCTCCTGAACATGGCCAAGAAGATTAAGAAGGCGAAGTGCAACGTTCTGCTCATTCAAAAATCTATCTTGCGAGATGCTGTCAACGATCTATCACTACACTTCCTGGCTAAGCTTGGTATCCTTGCTGTCAAGGACATCGAGCGCGACGAGGTCGAATTCATCTGCAAGTCAACTGGCTGTAAACCCATCGCTGATATTGATTCTTTCACCGAGGATAAGCTGGGCTATGCGGACCTGGTTGAGGAGGTCCAGTCTTCTGGATCGCGCATGGTCAAAGTAACAGGCACCAAGTCTGTCGGCAAGACCGTTTCCGTGGTTGTACGAGGTGCCAACTCTCTGATTCTTGAGGAGGCCGAGCGAAGTCTGCACGATGCTCTTTGTGTGGTACGATGCTTGGTGAAGAAGAAGGCCCTCATCGCCGGCGGTGGTGCCCCTGAGATTGAAATTGCTGCACAGCTGTCTAAGCAAGCGCGTAGCTTGACAGGCACCGAGGCAATCTGCTGGAAGGCTTTTGCGGATGCTCTCGAGGTGATTCCCATCACACTGGCCGAGAACGCCGGACTCAACAGTATCAAGGTGGTGACGGAGCTGCGACACCGACACGAGATGGGCGAGAAGAACGCAGGAGTCAGTATCAAGTCCGGAGGAGTCAACACCAATATTTCCAAGGAGAATGTGTTGCAGCCTCTTCTTGTTAGCACAAGCGCGATCGAGCTGGCGGCTGAGACAGTCAAGATGATTCTGAGGATAGACGACATTGCTTTGACCCGTTAGAGTGAGATATCCCTCCCTGCAGCATCTGCCTCGGGTTGTATGAAAATACCAAAATGGGTTCTGGATCTGCCAAAAGCATTGCATTTTATAGAATATGGTGAATCCTATAATTTATGCGTGGTGATTGAGTTCTTCTATTGTGTTGTATGTATACTCACCTGTGATTTGTTGGAAAACCGGTGGTGGAAGGCAAGTCCGCTCCTTCCATCTGCTACCTTACCTTGCGATACATGGAAGTTGACTCAAGGTACCTGAGGTACCAAGAAAGGCTTGTTCATACAAAATATCGACAACCCCTTTCGGTCCAACCAAAGAATTTCAGCTTTACGATATTGATTTGTGCATTTACTTAGCTGCGATCCGTCTCAACCATGGCTGCAAGTGACGAGTCAAATTATTCCAGCAATGAGGACGACAATCCCAATTTTGCTGCAAAAGCCCAGGGGCGCCTTTTGCAGGTAAGATTTACGACGTTCTGACCCATAACCGGGTTTTCTCTGACTCTTTCGATGGCAGTTGAAGAAGGGGCGAGATGAGCGCATGAATGCTATTGTCCAGGAGTCAGCTACAGAGATGGACAAGTTACGCACCAGCATCACCAGGTTTCAACAAGATCGAAGAACAAAAGAGTATGCATTTCAACAGAGCCCTGAATGATTTCAGGGATACAACTGACGAGTGGTAGAGTCCGCGCCGTTGCCATTTCTGTGAACAGGATTATTGAAGCAGTAGAGCGCAGGAAAGGCATTGAGCAGCAGATGGAAACACTCGTTTCTCGGTTAGTCAACAAGATTCTGGAGGTTGAGAGCATGATGAAAATAGGCCTTCGAGGCAGGGAAGACGATATGAAGAAGGCTGAATGACTGGAATTCACGGCCATGTTTTCTTGTTGGGACATTTCATTCTTGAGAGGTTAAGACAGGCCAGTGGAGATGAACCTGCGCATGAGCCTATGACGGACACTTTCAATCAACGAAACTTTCAAGCATTTATGAGTTCTTCTCGCTACTCACATTGACCAGGAGGCCATCAAGAACAAGTCTTCAGGAATGCGCATCACTTACAAGTTAAGAGGGCATATCACGCCACTACTGACCATCAATGTTTACGATATTCTTCGGAGGGGAACATGCATGGATTGCCCTTTATTCTACATTTATCGTATCTGTTATACACGGTCATATTCTATGCCCGAAGTCATTCCATCGTGTGAAGTTGTGGATTTTTTACACCTGGTATCCAAATCCCGACATGCATGATCGGTACTGGTCGATTAGGGATTTGCAGTCGGCGGCAGGATCTTTTGCGTTAGAGAAGAGCATGCACTCATCACGCTTGGCCTTCTCGTCCTTGCACACACAGCAGGGCTTCAAGGGGTGTTAGAATAGTAATTGAGAGCCGTTTTGATCAAGGAGAAGCTCACCTTGGGCTTGCTAGCAGCTGTGGTGGAAGGGGACGCAACATTTGCGGCGGCGCCCACGGGCGAAGCTATAGAGCCATGTTAGTGTGAATTTAAGAGCAATTGGGTGTTTGGGAGACTTTAACATACAGATTGTTGTTTGGGCTGCGTCCATCGTGTAATTTTAATTCGTGGTTGTGAAGTAACAAGTCAAGAAAATAGATCGTCGGCTAAGTTGACCTGAATTCAGTCATTCGAACGTTCCCAATGGCGAAATGCGCCAGGGGAGTCAGATTTTTAAGCTCTGCCTAGGCCGCCGACCAATCATTTCTTACGGCTCACGTGGAGTCGCGAGGACTTCGCGCTCCTCTTCTGACGTCATTTCCTTACAGTCACGCAAGTAATGCAGTGAGGTAAAGATCTCCATTGCTATGAGTGTTCCGACTTGGACGTGGGTACAAACATATCCAGCTCGATATCGCGGTTCTAGCTCATCAGTCTTGACGTTTACAAAATTACCGATCTGGGAAACAGGTCCCTGTAATTTGGAGCCGATGTCTTCCGGGGACTGGCATCGCGGGTCCACCCGCTCGCCGGGCCTCACGGATTTACGCCGGCGACAAGGGCAGATTCTCACCCGCCTGGTGACATATCCTGCAACTTGAGTGATGAAGGTGTAGCCGTATCCAATCATTTTACTGACCCTTTCCTCTGTTGGCTTACTACGGGCTCGTAAATCCATCCTATGCTTTGCTCCAGCCCCTAAGTGCGTGGGTCACCGCAAGTCCCATTGAATCTGAGCTGTAAGTCACTTTGTCTTGATGTGAATGTTGAGAAATACCGAGCCTTCCTCTCAACAGATCATCAGCTGGAGTTCTAGCTACAAAGCCAAAGGCATCCGGACCCAGAGCAAACTCTCCAGGCATAAAAAGACGGCCTTCGTTTTATCTATTCAGCAACCTACGTAACCATGCTTTACATTGAGGAAATCCGTGCTCTCGGAAATGTCCATCCAGAATTTGAGCCTGTAAGTTGTCCAATACTCTTAGACATCACAAGTTATTCACAGCCCCCAGATCATCAGAGCCCATAACCCAATGCTTAACGGATGGGATATGAACACTGACCTGGAATCTTTTCGCGAAGTGATGGCTCAGGTGAAACAGTGTCGACCTAAACCTGACCCGGCCACACTTTCATATCACACTAAAGACTTCAAGATTCCTCTGAGGGATGGCTTTGAAGTTGACGCCAGATCATACATGCCCAATGGTGATGTGCCGACTGACGGACG
This sequence comes from Fusarium secorum, assembly GCA_013363185.1. Lineage (NCBI taxonomy): Eukaryota > Fungi > Ascomycota > Sordariomycetes > Hypocreales > Nectriaceae > Fusarium > Fusarium secorum. The sequence continues at coordinate 8,727 of JABEEM010002701.1, read as the reverse complement.
TCCTGGGCTTGTTGTCTTTCACGGTGGAGGCTTTGTCACAGGTGATCTTGACACTGAAGCAGGACTATGTGTTGAGTTCACAAAGCTGGGAGGCATTGCTGTAAATATCGATTACCGCCATGCTCCCGAACATGTATTCCCCCAAGCTATCAATGACGCCTTTGATGCTACTATTTGGGTGAGTGAACCTTTGTTCAAGAGACGAATGTGGCAATGCTGAAACCAGACAGATATCTCAAAATGTGGACAAGCTTGGAATCAACCCGTCCAAAGGCTTCATCATTGGTGGTACCAGCTCAGGTGCCGATATCTCCCTGACCATCTCCCATCTGTACAGAGATGCCGAGACCGAGCACCCTCTGACGGGTGTTTATGCTCCGATCACTTCTGGTGTGAGTGATCAGACGGTCCCTGAGAAGTACAAGGAATACTTCATCAGCTATGAGCAAAATGCCAAGGTCCCCGTGTTTAGCGCGGAGTCGATGAAATTCGTTCACTGTATGCCTCCAATTCTCCCATGCCTAGGCTGTGCTGACAAGTTTCACAGCGAAGTATAGACCTGACCCAAAGAGCCCTCTTGCTTTTCCGGTTGCATTCCCCAGTCATGCAGGCCTTCCCAAGACTTACTTTCAGGCCTGTGGGATGGACCCTGTCAGAGACTGCAGCATTGTGCTTGAACAAATCTACAAGGACGAGGGAGTCCCCACAAAGATTGACATCTACCCGGGTCTTCCTCATGCGTTCTGGGCTATATTTCCAGAACTAGAGATATCGCAGAAGCGTGAGCGGGATGCCGTTGAGGGTCTAAAGTGGTTGCTGGCTGGGTGAAGGCCTTAAGCGACGTCAATCAATAGACGGTTTGTTATTGTTTAGTTTCAGTGAGTCAGACAAACATATTAAATTGTCGAATCAGCACTGGTAGTCGTGTGTTTCCGCGCGTGCGAAATGGTTGACGGTACAGGTGACGTAGACCAGCCGTGTAAGTGGGCAAACTCAAGCAGCTGTGGCCAAAAGTACGAATCTGTCGAGATCTTGAGATGGAAGCAGAATAAAAGAACAAGGGCAATTTAGAAACCATCTACTAATTTGAATATCTGCTAAATTTAAAAAGAAGAAAAGAAAAAAAAAACATTAAAAAAATAAGTTTCCAGAGAACACCTTTCTGAGAAGAGTGTGTTGAGACTGAGTCGCAGGTTCAACTATCTTGAAAGGAAGACTATCTCTCACACAGCGCGCCTGACAAAGTGTTCAAGCATTTCATGTTGATGTCAAACTTAATCTCAGAGCCCAGTAGACAATTGATTAGAGGCCACGCGGCTACTGGCAGACTGATAGATCTAATCTGATGTGGCGATGATGTGTGCTATTGCTGAATGACTCAGCAGCAGTCGACTGAAGTTAGGCAGTAATTAATTCTTTGAGCTGCTTTTGCCTTCGAATAAGCTCGGATAGTCTTGTCTGCAAAGTCGCCGCCATTCGCACATTACGATAGTGCGAAAACACAAACCGGTGCCCGAGTTAACGGACTCGGAGTGTGGCCCAATGTATTCGCCCCCGGTGTTTTATTGGTCTCGGGACCGATCATGCTCCCTCACGCAACCCCCAGCCAGCCCTTAACTCTCTGAAGGCGATTTCAAGGAGATGTGAGTGTGCGAGTGGCCGCGCGGCAACAAGAATGTCCCGAATCAAACGCATTTGCCTTCTCTGCTGATCCAAATGGTTCGACCAATTCATCTAAGTCTGGTACGTGTGTCTATTGTGCCTAGTCAAGGTTACGATGCGGGTTACGCATGTGTCTAGATCTCGCCTCCTAGCGGATGAGATGCCCCATCTGGCAGCCCGTCTCAATGGAGAATTTTTTTTTCTTTTTATATATAAATCGTATGCTATGTCGACATGGTACGATATTTATTTACCACCAGCTTCGTCTACATCATCTACATTTATAAACACTCTTGACCTCTGCTCACTATCATCATCACTACCTACTATAAACCATACTTGATAAGTATCCATTACACAAAATGAGTCGACAACCAAACCCATTCAACAATGCAAACTTCTGGGATTTTGTTCAGCACTTTGACCCCAACCAAGCAACTGGCCGTGGAGTAGATCACCAGACTGAGACTCCCTTCCCCTCTTTCATGGCGGGTTTCCCCTTTGGTTCCCCAGCTGGGCCTCACCCTCCTCACCCTCCTCATCCCCATGGGCATGGACATGGTCCACGAGGACCTCCTCCACCCCCCGAGGCTGACGGCTTCGTCTGGGGTCCTTGGTTCTCTGGTGAAGGTGCTCCAGACAGTCGAACCCATAATGAGCAACGCCAGCAGGCAAACGAGACTCAGCAAGCTACCAGAAGTGAAAGTCACGAGTCTGACGAGACCATGAACGTTCCCGACCCCGAAGAAGTTGCTCCTGAGGAGAATCAGTGCGGAGCTCGTCCTGCATGGGCCGGGCGTGGTCGTGGCCGTGGTCGTGGAGGCCCACGATGCGGTCGAGGTCGAGCCCGCGGTGGCTTCCCCCACGGTCCTCACCATGGTCCTCATCACGGCCCTCATCCTCCTCCTCCCCCTCCCCCCTACAGTGGCCCCTTTGACCTTTCTGGTCTCTTCCGCGGATGGGGTAACCATCCTTTCGTTCGCAACATGCGCGAGCAGTTCCAAGAGAACCAGAACCAGACCCAGGAGCAAAACACTAATGACTCATCCGACTCCTCCTTCAACCCACCTATCGACATCTTCAACACCGAGAAGTCTTATGTCATCCACGTCGCCCTCCCTGGCGCAAAGAAGGAGGATATCGGTGTGAACTGGGACGCCGACCGCAACCTTCTTAAGATCGCAGGCGTCGTCCACCGCCCTGGCGATGAAGCCTTCCTCAGCACTCTCAGCTCTGGCGAGCGCAAGGTCGGCATGTTTGAACGCAACGTAGCTCTGCCGCCCACGGGAGCAGATGAGCGCGACGAGGTTGACGGTTTGGGTATCACCGCCAAGATGGAGGACGGTGTCTTGGCCATTACCGTGCCCAAGGCTGAGAAAGAGTGGACTGAGATCCACAAGATTGATATTGAGTAAGGCTTGGAAAGGTTGGAAATGATATGCTATGATATCCACACTTGTAATGGAGTTTGATAGCTGCTATGGCTTTTGGTCAGTTTCACGATAACGTCGTTTAGCTTCTGATTTTTAATTTGGGCTCTGTTGGCGCGAATACCTTAAGTACCTGAATACGATATATAATATATATATATACTTATTTAGCAGAGGCGGAAAAAGAAAAGAACAAACCACGAAAAAAGGGAAGAGAAGGGGTAGGAAGAAAAGAAATACATACATATATTAATTTATCAGCATCTTCATTTGCAAACGTGACTAGTCCCTGTAAGCCCTTTCTGATCCAAATTCACATGTCAGAGTGGAGAATCAAGGTGATAGGTATAGTGTATTTACTTTATTTATTCAGTCTAACAGCTTAAAGCTGAACATGTCTTCATCCGCGTTAAGGCCTATGCAATGGGTATATGCTAGAATGTAGTGGGAGTTCTGTCTCAGAAGAAAAGGGCTTTGCCGGGCTCTCCAAGCCGGTCGTGTTTAAGAAGGTAAATATAAAAATAACGTGCTTCAAAGTGCTTTCGTCATGTCCATGAAACAAAAGAGGTCGGCATGCTCTTTGCACAATATGCAATTTCAGATGATCTTTCCAGGGTAAGAAAAAAAGTGAAGGAATAACAAAGAAAACAAAAGTGAAAACCAGCAAGGTGAACTCCTATGTAGTCCTCAACGTCCAATCATTAGGGTATTAGTGAATCGAGCTGGGCATGTCCCTCGTCACTTCAGAAACAAAAAAGAGCGTGTAAGATTCGCTTGCTATAACTCAAGCTCGCGAGTGATCTCCTCGCGCACATGGCGAGACCACTTGAGAATGGCGGTCTCAAAATCAATCCAGACCTGTGGAGATGTGTTGTACTGGACTCCGAGCACGTCGACTTTCAACATGACCTCGAAGCGCAGTTCGGCAGCTTTGACCCAGTATCGTAAGTTGTCAGCGCAACGATAGGGCTTCTGGGTATCGGTATGAAAGCTTCCAATGGCACCAAATCGTCTTCGTGATTTGTGCACAACGGCATTGTGAAGTTTAACCAGTCGCACACCATTCTGCATGGCTTCCAGGAAAGGGGTAGGCTTCGAATCTTCAGGCGACATTGACTTCCATTCTGGTAAAGGTTCAGAAACCGTGTCCATGGACATGAGAAACGCTCGTTCCCGCTCCAGTTCGCGACCAGCCCAGTCGCCCTTGAGCCATGTCCAGCCGACCCGTTCGGCCCTCTCCGCGTCTTCGATCTCCTGTTCCTTTTTCAAGATATCGAAGACACTCTCGACCCAGTCATTCATCGTTTTGATCTCCTCTTGCCTCAGGCCTTCTTTGAAATTTCGGGTGGCCATCTGCCTTAATGTTTCCATGACAGCCAGCAGGTCTGCCCTGACTTGCTTCTCGGGTTTAATAGTGTCAAGACGGTCAGGCAGTTCGTGCGCTGTGTAGTAGATTTTTGCCGCGCGGATTGCCAGCGTAACAACATCGAGAATATGCATTCCTTGCAGCTCAAACCACCCTTGTGTGTTTTCCGCTGGCATGTTGGGGTAATCGGGGGCACTGGGCGGTGCCTCGTAAGTACCGGTTCTTCGCGCCTCAACTTCATTCAGTGCCTTCTTGGCGTCGCCAAGCGTTTGCTCGAGTTCTGACTTGAGCTCCAGAATGGTAGGCGGCTTGGGGACCACCTTTTCACGGTGGTGATACGTACTCACAGTCGGCGGGAGCATATCACCGCCAAGGTCACTGAAGTTGTCTTCATAATAATCATCCAGCTCCTCGATAGGAGACTCAACAAGGTCGGTGCCGAAGCCCTGGGAGCTGAAATCTGGGCTGCTGTCGGTAGAGGCGTATGACGAGTCAAAATCCGAGCCAACGATCTTGGGCAAAGCTTCGGCATTCGTGTCCAAGGAAGAGAGATCCAGGGTGGCGCGCTGCTGTTTCTTCCTGGCCAGTTGACCACCCTTGCCGTCAAGTAAGCCTGTTCGAGCAAAATAGTACTGCAGATGCGCGATGCTGCCCAGGCTCATGACGCTCTCGCGGGATCGGGCGCTGGCGGCAAAATCAGTTCCTTGTGGCCGCATATATCCCCGTCGGCGACTCCTGCCGTCAAAGTTATAACTGGAGTGACGAGACATGGCCGAGATATCTGAATGGCGATTCTTCAACGTGCTAGTGTCGAGGCTTCCGGTGGAATGACGGTTGAACTTCTCTATGCCCAGAGCATCCCGAGGATTGGCATCGTTACTGCCATGCGACCAAGAGGATGTCGTCGACAAGCAGCGAGAGAGCTCTGGGCATGCACCGATAGCTGGTGTTGGAAGAGCATCTGGAGGCGGGGAGTCGCAGCGAAATGACGGTGTCTGATCGTTGGTGGTAGCCATCATGCTATAGATCCTATGCGGGTACCGTGCTAAACAAAAGAGAGTGCAGAGTGTGATAGAGCTTGAACTTGATTTATCGATGCGTAGTAGTACACAGTAGTCGATCGACCCTCGCGAGATCAACCTTGTGACCTTTGACGGTGACGTTGTGTCTGTGAACAATGATCTGCACTTACACAGATTCACAAACACGAGAGATGAGGTCCCACACGATATCTCGGGGATAGCTTGGCCTAGAAATTGGGGCTTGATAATGGATCAGCCCGGGAACTGCGACTGGGTTGCGCTGCGGCCGAGGGACAATGGTCAAGAGAGAGAATAATAGAAAAGGCGAGGATCGAATATACGCAGTGATCGAGGGGTAGCAAAGACAGAATACAGGACAGCAAGACGAGATGAGACAAGGTAAAGAGGGGGGAGGAATTAGATTAATTAAAAAGTTGACGGCGACAAGACGGGAAGGGGAAATTCAATGGATGAATGATTTCCAGGGGGTTTCCAACGGCGATGGGGCGACCTGATGCCTGGATACAGTCAGTGGTTGGCGGGACAGGCATGGGCACAGGCAAAGCCAGGGTAAAATTACACATTCGGTTCTCCAATTCTCACGGATACCGACTGGACAGCGAAGGGCCAACGCGTGACAGGGGTGATTAAGAGACGATGGAGAAGCTAAGCTGCTGGTCGTAAACAGAGCAAGGATTGAAGAAAGATTTCGTGTTTTCCAGAAGCCGCGTGTCGTCAGGGTTTATCGGTAGAGCAGGAGCAGGAGCAGTAGCAGTAGCAGTAGCAGTAGCAGGAGCCGGAGCCGGAGCGAGGTAGAGGGAGAGTCGATAGGTACTAACGTTTTCTATTCGTTTATCGTGATGGCGATTTGAGATGTACCTAGAGTCGACAAATGGCTACCAGATATTTATTATGTATGGCCTGGGACAGAAGAGGATTGAGATCGGCATCACAGACGCCAAAGACAGGGGGAAGAAGCTGCAATACCAGGTCCAAATGGTAAGACCATCCAGGAAGCCCTTCAAGTAGGAGAGCTCGAATAAGAGGCTGTCGACTGGACGCAACTGACCACCCGTGCCTTGAGCCTGGAACAATTGGTACAGTAGCGTTTATCAACACGACAAATTGCACGGTCAGATGTCAGGGATGAAGAAATAGATGGGGTCAAGGGGAGGATCGAATATGGAGCAATAGCATCGGCATCATTAGTACAGCAGCGAAGCTCTTTTATTAATATCACAATTGTCGATAACCGACAGCACGCCAGTACATATCAATCATATCCCCGGGCAACCTGCAATTGTACAAGAACGGATCGTGGGTTTGCAGATTCAGATGGCTAGGTCTCTAGCACAGGCTTTATCGGACATACTAATCTCCTCCAGGTTGATTGGAATTCTTACTTGTCTGCACTGGGCCCGTTGCTATGGGCATCAGCAGTTACGAGTTTCAGGCTTCCATTGGGACTCCATCCCGATGACGACAAGGAGCCGTTTATAAGAAAGCTCCGTGCTCAACAAAGGCCATTGGACCCCGTGAAAGTCGAACCTGGGGCTCGGGACGGGCCCGATGGTTAATTCTTCCGTTATTGGGTTCATGCACTTGAAATGCACACTTCCACTATCAGCCAATTGTTACAGCTCAAACTTTCCGAAATCTAACCGTAACTGGTGAATGAATATATCAATGTTGATACCTCTATGCATATGCTATTGCGTCTACCGTACTGTGTATGTATTGCCGTTTTTTTTTTCTTTATCTTTTTCTTCTCCGAGGTTCATCAATGAACGATTCTGGCAAGACTGTGGTTTTTTGACAACTGCTGCCAATTATCATTTAACAAATGACATATTGCACATGCTCTGCTACAACCTCTTCCCCAGAATGACTTCTCTTCATTGCTCCGTACAGCTCAATGTCTGTTAATTCAAGACTGAATACATGTGATATTCTGTTCCCAATCAACTAATTGTCCACTTTACAAGCTTCCTCACTTTAAGCAACCTTTGGATCGACAGCAGCCTATCCATGAGCAGGTCGATATACGCTAATTCTGACCGGTTGCTGCTAGGCGAGATCATTGACCAGGGATGTAGCTCTTCAGACAATTCGCAAGCAAATCGGAGGCAGCCTATGATCCAATCCCGGCAGTTATCCCAGGTCAGTGTGCGTCAATCTAGCATACTAATATGAATATCGTCCTTTCCTGCGTTCAAGTATTGTACAGAGAGACAAGACTACGAACAGGTACCTAGGTACTATAGAATTCAAAAAAAAAAACTCAATTTGTACTCCTTCCTGGGGGCTTCTTGTCTATTTGCAGAGTGCTGAGAGAAACGACTCCGTGTTCATCTGAGCTTGTACCCGTTGCTTTAACGACACCTCATAAACCTTCTTTTATGCTGAGGTCTTTGACTTTTAGTGGCTTCCATCTTACCTCGTTTGGTCTTTCTCTTTGGCTATCGTTCTGATTGCCGGATTGAGATTAACTCTTATTGTTCACTCTATTCCTTTTCCCATGGATGGTTTTTCAATACAAACAGAGCTCCCATGTTATTTTCGCCGGCCTTGGCTACCAACCTTGTACCTGCCGAAACCTAGCCTATTCCATGCCTCTGGCCCTTCCATTTAGGTATCCTCATCTAATAAGTCACCACCAATCTTCAAGACCTGAAGTTCCAGTTGCCAGCAAGATTTTCTTCCCTTTGACTACAAACTCTTCTTTGTTGGCTTCTATCTTGTCCTGCCAACTACAATTCTGCCTTTCTCCACTTATGACAGTCATTTCATCTTGGACATATCTTGTCATTCTCTTTTCAAATACTTTGTCCGAAACTTTGGCCCCCTTTTGTCTCCGCCTGACACTCTCTATCCCTCTGTCCTCATCGGACGATAGCCGTGTTGCTCTCGTTTGATGAGAGCTCGAATACTTCGGTCCCATCTGAACTTTCCTCTGCGACAGCATTTGATCCGACTGTTCTTATTGTACTCTTCACCAACGCACCTGTCCTGCTGATGTGCTTATCATTTGTCTACCTATTTGAGCTAGGCGAGGTTATCTCTTTGAGCGGCACAAGCCTCCAGTGGGGTCACGACAAGGGTGTAGGACCTATCAAAATGAGCGCAACCGAAGGTACATTTGCACGCGCCTAAATTTGCGTGTGATAGAAGTACCAGCAGTCAGCCGAGTTACAAATAGCTACCTCACATACTTTACAGCCGTATCGGGTCTGCGACCTTCGTTGAT
>JABEEM010002688.1:0-21187 GCA_013363185.1 Fusarium secorum | reverse complement strand
AAAAAAAAAAACAAAAAAAAAAAAAAAAAAAAAAAAAAAAAAAAAAAAAAAAAAAAAAAAAAAAAAAAAAAAAAATCGCACAGCTTTAACAGAGGTTAGAGACGTGGATTATCTCCATTGAAGCAGATAAATGACTCGTTTGCTTCTGGCTCTTCTTCCACCACTTAGAGCAGTGCTCAACGGTTGATTTTCAGCCATATTTCAAGCCTCGAACTTTACTGCTCAAAGAAGAGTTAAGAAAATGAAGCTTATTTTTGATCCAGGTTACTTTGCAATGGCCTGGAGACTTGTGCTGTAATACTACCATCGGTATCCCTGCTTGGATTGATGGTCAAATCTTGGTAATTGAATGGTTATGTTTCAGGAGCCGCTGTCAAAGATCTTAGCCAAAGCCAAGACACGGTTATGCTCCCCGGAATCTTCTTCCCGGGGTAACTGACATGGTTGCTATTTTGGGTTGTCTCATCACCATTCTCTGGGGTTGCTTCCATTCCAGATTTCAAAGTCATCTCTGGAAACTAATCGCCTCGAAAGTTCTTCTGGCCGTTTCTTTTTGTCGTTACCAACGGCCAACGGCTATCGGCAAAATGCGCATCCTTGGCCCGAATTGACTTTTCATGGCGTCCTTCGATCGAAAGTCTACGAAGCCGAATCCACACTTACACAAACTTCCTCACACTGGCTGCCTCGATGCTTAACCACGTATTTCGCACTATGAACTCACCATGAACACAGTGTAAGGGAGTGACACATCCTTGATCTTTCTTTTATCCTGCGAGTGGCGTGTTAGACTTTTTATCGACGACTGATCGGGAAACTGATGAGGGCACCTCAACAACTGACGGGCCGACGGAGTGACTTGAGATGGACCTATGTTGCCACTGGTTTGCCATGTGGATTCGCAAGTGACGTTGTATTCTTGGAGTAACTATACAAGTTGAGTGAAGAGTCTACCTCGATCGGGCCTCGAATTGGCTCGGATGCGTGCGTGTTTGCGTGTACCTGCATGAGTACCGAGAATTATTCATCTTCGACGTGTCTTCGATCTAGTTGTGGTTCACCTTAAGACAATCTCATTTCCGTCTCTCTTGTCATTCCTGTCCATCTTCCATATTTATTTCTTGTACCTTTCTCTTTTTCCTAAGGACATACTCTCGTTACTATAGTCCAGAGTTTCTTGTATTTACGTTACACTATTACCATACTATCAGTCACAATGCCTTCCATCAACAGTCTCCTCACAATGGCCCTCGCAGGCTCGGCCAGCGCTGCCTTCCAAGGTTTCAACTATGGCTCGACGTTTACAGATGGAAGAGTGAAGGCTCAGTCTGACTTTGAGAACGAGTTCAAGACCGCCGCTGGCCTAGAGGGCACCGGTGGCGCCTTCACCAGTGCTCGCCTTTACACCATGATCCAGGGTGGCTCAACCAACCAACCCATCTCTGCTATTCCTGCTGCCATCAAGACCAATACCAGCCTGCTCTTTGGTCTCTGGGCTTCTGGTGACGGTTTCGCCAACGAGATCGCCGCTCTTAAGAACACTGTCGACCAATACTGTGGACAACTCGACGATCTTGTCGCTGGTATTTCTGTTGGAAGTGAGGATCTCTACCGTATTTCTCCTACTGGTATCAAGGCCAATGAGAACCCGGGTACGAACCCTGATGTCCTTGTCGACTACATCAAGCAGACTCGTGCTGCTATCAAAGGCACTTGCCTTGAGTCTGTCCCCATCGGTCATGTCGATACATGGACCGCATATGCCAATGCTTCCAACAATGCTGTCATTGAGGCCTGTGACTGGCTTGGCATGGATGCTTATCCTTACTTCGAAGATACCAAGAACAACCCCATCTCAGAGGGTGCAAACCTCTTCAAGGCTGCCTGGAATGAAGTCAAGGCTGTTGCTCAGGGCAAGGAGATCTGGGTCACCGAGACCGGATGGCCCGTCAGCGGCAAGACATATGGCAAGGCTGTTCCCTCTACCAAGAATGCTCGCACGTTCTACGAGGATGTCGGTTGTCCTATGTTTGGAGATATCAATGTCTGGTGGTATACACTCCAGGATTCTGCTCCCCAGGCTCCCAACCCCAGCTTTGGCGTCATTGGCTCCGAGTTGACCGAGAAGCCCCTTTATGACCTCAGCTGTGATGAGAAGAGCAAGAAGGGAACTCTGGTCAGCCGCAGCAACGATGCGTCCGGCAACGTTGAGCACCGCTTCGTCAGCCCTTCTTTCGCAACTGGTAACTATACCAACGGAACGGTGCCTGTCGTGCCTGGCACTCCCACTTCTCTTGTGCCCACTCCTTCTTCCACCTCCGGCAACGGTGGTTCTGCCGCAACCCCCTTGCCTGGCAGCGGTGCCCAGCAGCTCAACTCAATGGGTGCTGCTGCTGTCGCATTCATTCTTGCCGCTGCTCTGTTGTAAGCGGGATGTTTATGATTAAATTATGATTTCTCGGATATAGAATCGGAATTGGTAATGGGCATTGGGACAGGACATCAAAACACGGCGCACCTCAGTACATACATATGAGCACATGATTTACCAATGAGTCGGCATGTGTATACGACGAGAATTAAATAATATGAGATCTACAATTTCGAGGCATCGGTCGATTGTGACATTTGATGAGTCAGTTGACAGCGAAAAAAGGCGATGGGAGCAGAGCTTTATCTACGTAACGGAGCTCGTATGCGAATAATCCCCGACATGTTTACAGAAAAGACATCAATACAACATACCTGTCTGTGAAACAGAAGAAAAACTATTCAAAGTACCTACTAACGTTACTTAGGAACACGATTTGTAATTTTGCAATACTTTATACTTACCTTGATATCTTCCGGGGTAATGAAACAGCCAATCTAGGAAAAACTCAAGATTAAAGTAGTTGGCCGAGAGGGCTCTTGCCTTTCCTTCTTCATTAAGGTAGGTAAGGTAGGTTAGTACATTCCATGGCCATTAACACCAACAGTACCTACCCGTAACCGCAAGTTGACGACATAAGGTATTCCTTCCCTTGTTCACTCTCATCAACAACTGCAAGTGACGATTTCTTCTCTCCTTACTTCTCTCTTTTCTCCTTCAGCGATCATCATCATCATCATCACCAACAACGACCGTAAGTCAACGGTCCCTTCATTTGTCGTGCCTCTTCATTCCTTCACTTCACTTGTTCCTTCATCCGAGTTGTTACTGTTACATCGCCATGTGCACAGTTTCTCTCTCATGCCCTTTATTGACTCTTGGCTTCCTCCAGACATCCCTCAAGCCCAATCAGCAAGGCTGGGGGAGAGGCCCCAGCCACCAAGAAGAAGAGGTCTCGGTTGTTCTGCTCGTACTGCAAAAAGGCCAACCACACGGTTGACATTTGTCGTCTTGTCCGTAAGTATTTGCCCCATTTATGAGTTATGCAAGTTATGCATACTAACTAATCTTAGCTGGAACAATTACTATCCTCGGTGGTGAGGGATGGCCCCAACAGGCTGTACCTTCCGTACCGTAAGTTCTACCTTTACTAGATCCCTAGGTATTGAATAACTGACTAACTTGGGTACTTATATAGGCAACTGGACGAATTGAAAAAAAGAAGAAAGAAGAAAAAGAAGAAGAAGACGGCCGACCAGAAGTTGGCAGACAAGGTTTCTGAGAGAGTGGAGGCGATGCAACTCAAATACTAGCATAACCACCATAACAAGACACATCGAGGCTGTTTAGCCCTCATTTGCGCTTGCGCAGCCAAGAAGAAGATACGTCAATTTCATTCAGCTGGACTTTCGTCTGGTCGCGTGACCAACATGAACGAATGAACGAAAATAAGCTTTAGGACCACTTTAGGAGGCATTATTATAGTTTAGAAGGGATTCCCCAATATTCAGATAGTTCATTGAGTCTTGATTTAGATAATATCATCTTAAAGCTTATGATGATATGGTTATCGAGTTTACCACATTGGATTTCTTGGTGAGGGCGTCAATAAGGTACCTAGCTCTGGAGCTCCCCTGCTTGGAGTGGAAACTTCAGCCTTCAACCGCCCCGGGCGCGCAGCGTGCTCATTGGCCGACTCATCTTGGGATTCAAGCCCCTCCCCCCCTGGCTTATCCGATCTGCCCCTAGTCTACTCCGTAGGAATATCCCCATTTCATCCCCAGTTTCAACTTCAACTTCGACTTGGACTTGGATTGAAACAATACAAGTCAAGTTGAGTTGTTCTTTTTGACCTCTTGTGCCCAGTTTTATTCTTCTTGAACAGGGCCACTCGTTCCTTTGCCTTGTTTTTTGTTGTCCTTCTCTTTACTTTTTATACAACTAAGCTGTCTTTGTTAAGGACAGATATAGACATGGCGCTCACCCATAGGAGCGTCGTTTGCTCGGCTGTCTGCCTTGCACTCCTTGTCGGCCTTGCATACGCGGGCCATGACCACGGACATGCTGAGACTGTGAACAATGTCAATATTGACAACATGAGTCTCGAGGAGCTCGATACTCAACTCCAGGTACACCAAGCTTAGCTTCCCCTGCAAACGTCCTGCGCTGACTCAATCCTCCAGACCTGCCCAATTGTCGAGCAACTCAACGCCGCAAAGCACGCGCACCATGCTGCTGCCCCCTCCTCGATGACCTCGCGCCTCTTTGCCGTTCTCTTCCCTGGTTCACCCGCTGTAAATGCCCTCCTTGCGACCCTCTACATCTCCGGCCCGCCAAACTTCCTTCTCGCCCTCTGCCCGACCAACATTGATCCTGCTTCTCTTTCCGTCATGGTTGCTTTTGCTGTGGGCGGTCTTCTCGGTGACACTCTTTTCCACCTTCTCCCTGAGATCTTTGTTGGCGAGGACCATGATGAGGCTGTCAAGTTCGTACTTGTCGAGCCTAACCGTAACCTTGTGCTTGGATTGGGTATCTTGGTGGGCTTTATGACATTCGTCGCTATGGATAAGGGACTGCGAATTGCTACAGGTGGAGCTGGTCATGATCACTCCCACGGACATGGTGATGCGCACGCTCATTCTCACGATGAAGATAAAGCTGTTTCTTCCGGTGTTGATGCTACGGATAGTCTTGTCAAGTCTCGCAAGAAGGGCAATGAGGACAAGGGTACTGTTGTTGCCAATGCTGTTGAGAAGCCTGAGAAGGAAATCAACCCTAGCGTCAAGCTGGGCGGCTACTTGAACCTTATGTATGTTGATTTCACGGCTTTGATCTTTGAAACTGTACTAACACTTACAGTGCCGACTTTACACACAACATCACCGATGGCTTGGCCATGTCTGCTAGTTTCTATGCCTCTCCTACCATCGGAGCTACCACTACCGTAGCAGTCTTTTTCCACGAGATCCCACACGAAGTTGGCGATTTCGCTCTTCTCATTCAGTCCGGCTTTTCTAAGCGAGCTGCTATGGGCTCGCAATTTATCACTGCCTTGGGTGCTCTCCTCGGTACACTCATTGGTATTGCTATTCAGGAGTTCGGTAGCCCTAGCAGTGACGTTCCCATGGGTCGTAACGAGGGTATCTGGGGAACTAGCCTGGTAAGTTATATAAACATTCACATCCCGGGATAAGTTGCTGACTTGTTGTAGACATGGGGCGATATGCTTCTTCCCTTCACTGCTGGTACATTCCTCTACGTTGGAACCGTTGCCGTCATCCCTGAGCTTCTTGAGACTGGTCCCAACAAGGCTAAAGAGCTAAAGAATATGCTCATTCAGTTCTCGGCCGTGGCTATTGGCGCTGGTATCATGCTGTACATTTCGTGGCACGACTAGAGTATGTGTGAGTCGATGTATGTGATGAGAGCTGTGTATTAGATGGAGCGGGTGTAGATGTGAGTTTGAGATATCATGGGTTTGTCATGCGTCCTCTTGATAGATGTCTTTCCCACGGGGAGCGAGTGTGCCTGAGAATAGTCCAGGCTGGTTTGATCTTCTCCTGCCGGTTTGAGAGTCCGGGAAATCAATTTTTTATGATAAATTTATACAGTTGAGGCTTGAGTCTAGACCTAGGAATTACAAACCTTGTAACAAGAAAACTATGCCCTCACATTATGTGTTCTGTGTGATACCTGGCGTATCAACGATAAGTCTAGGGCAAATTTTGGCTCTTGTTTCTTTGCCATAAATCGAGTCCGCTGACCCTGTATTGTTCGGAAATATCTTCCCAAGAATTCTCACCTCAGGCTCGATTCCAGGGTATGTCTCACAAAATAATGCTGTGCAATTCGCTTTATTAACTTTACTGATTGTAAAGATCTGCTTAGCACGCGTGTCACTGCTTCATTTCTACCCAAAAGTGTCAAATATCAAAAGTTTATCTACATGTCAATAGAAATCATATGTGTAATGACGACTCTGTATCAGCAAGTGCAACTGATCTAGTAGTTGAACAGCACTGTGACATTACTGTAGGAGTGTTTATGATTGATGCTCTGAATAGGCTAGAGAATGTTCCTGTTTAGGGTACCGAGGTAGTAAGAGCTCTTTATTCGTCTTTAGAACCATTGCTAATGAAGAGAATTGGTAAAGACTTAATAGTGACCATTATGAATAGTTTTGATGGTTACAGAATATTCTCACAGTATCCCTTTATAGCGAGGAGTGGGTTGATGTTGAATAAATTCTTGTTCCTTTTTCTACCATATATCGCCACTGGAACATGAACTGGTGAGAACCTCATCAAGCGGGCGGAATTAGAGACAACCCCACAAGCTCTCAATCTATCACGGATAAGAATCACTAATCAATATCGATAGCTGAGCCGCAATTTCACTAAGCACCACCGCTGGTCGATGTTATCAGATCAACGAAATAAGCCTTTTGCTCCGCAACCGGACACCCACCATCAGATCTTTTACAAGCCAATGATACGACAGACCACAAGCCCCGGGATGGTCCTTGGACCCCTAAAACGGTACTTGTCGAGTAAAAAGCCCAGGGCTAGGGCATCTTCATGCACGGCGGCTATATCCATAGTAGGTGGACCGCGGGTGAGCGACGCATCACCAGATGAAATGAGTTAGAGCCTCATTAGTGCACATGACATGGATGCTGATTGTGAATGTGTTTCCGGTATCCGGAAAGTGGAAAGATTAGGGGGTTTACGGGTTGATGGAATGAGCATAAGAGTCAGAGATGGAGAATGGAAAAGAAACTATTTGCCATATAATATCACCATATGGAGCAGTGGCAGTGGAGTGTAAGGTGCTTCCTCGGTATGATCCAGGTCAAGAAACCATCTACGTCTGAGCTTGCGTGTGCCTCCACGAGTGGCTCACAATCTCTTGCCCTGAGCGCGAATGTCATGTCGCGATAGAAACGTGGAGAGTGGATCGCGATCACGGTGAAGCCACTCATACCGAGAGTGACCTGTGCTGAATGAGTTGGCTCTTGGCTTCCTAATTAACACAAGCCCAGGTGGGTTTGACGGTGGGTCAAAGGAAGAAGAGAATTTTTCAGGTCTGCTGAGCTTAAGTGCAATATCGCTAGATGTAGCTATCGTGAAGAGGGAAAGAAAGTGTCAATACCGGAATTGAGACCGGTTGAGTGAAAGGTGGATATTCAAGACGAAGAGGTTGGAGGGGAATGAAGGGGAAAAAAAAGGGGAGATAGGTGTGAGTCGAGTCAAGGTTTAACTCACCGACTCCAAGATGGGGGTGAGAAGGTAAGCAGGAGAAGGAAAAAGGTTGAATTGAGGGTTGAAAACACAGAAATGGTGTATGATGATAGCTATGGGAACAGAAGTTGAAGTTGGTTCAACTATCGTGAAGTTGAATCTTGGTGTTTTGGCGTTTCAACGACGATCAACACCTTCAGATCAACAAGACAGTTTGTGCCTGGCCGAAAGGAGAAGGCATGCAAGGGCCATTAGCCAACCAACTGACACGAAGCCGGCTCGGAGACGGTGAGAAGATCGCTTCGGAGACTAGCACCATCTCCAGTTTCTGTTAGCTACAGTAGCTTCAAAACTCTGCATGAGGATGGGCTGTTCCACTTCTGCAGAGCGGCCTGAGCTTCCCCGTGTTATCTCGAAATTTGCTTCTCCCCGCATCTGGGCTTGAATGCTTTGTTCGTGATCTTCTGCCGGTAGCTCAAGAGCCCATATTTACTACGACTGTGATTGTGGTGGCAGGATTCTGTTGCGTAGAAGAACAAAGTGGGACGTGGAACGTTCCCCAGAGTGAAGATGCACGTCTAGTTGTGAGATTTCCTAATTGATACTCGTGAGTTGGGGACATCTGACGATATCGGACCCTGACATGGCGAAACGAGAATTTCCATCCAGCCACGCTTCCTGAATAAGAACACGTTGTTTGCTGTTACAGTGTGGGATGCCCGGCGAAAATCGGCCATTGGCGGCGGCATCATGCGGCATCGTGATGGCCTGGACGGTCTCAACTCATGGTGGGAGGGGCAATTGGAGAAAAAGGGAAAAAAGCTAGCCGCCAGCGAAGCAGAATGGGATAAGGGAGGGAGGAGGGAGGGTCAAGACTGGGGGGTGTAACGGAGTGGTGAAAGCAGTGAGTAACAATAACACATAACGCCATGAGGGGAAAGGAAATGAAAATGAAAATGAAAATGAAGCCCACGATGCAAAACGAGACGCTGCCACGCAACCATTCGAATCGTGAACTCGGGATCCTCTCGTCAACGTTGACTCGTGGGGGGCTTCACTAAAAGGTAGCTATCCCCAGGCGAAGCGCGCCCCATCTCCAAAGTTTATACAGCCCGTCTCGTCCTGACAGGGATATCATTGAGGAGAAAAGGGCTAACGACATCTGCGTGTCGACGAAGACAGAGTCAGACTCAATAGTGAATGGAGTCAAAGTTAGGAATCGCGGGCGAGCTAGACCAAAACTCCAGGTTCCAGAACCGGGCACAGACGTCGAAACGGTTAGGTTAAGACTTTGACCCCAGCATTTGCCATCGCCAGGCCTTATTGATTCTGATGCGCCAGGTCGAAACAGGAATTCCTCATGTAATGGGAATTGTAGTATGCGACTCTCCCCCCTCTTGGGCTTCAGACTCTAGAACATCTCACGATGTTCGCCTACGTTTCCGTGGTGTAGCCTGTCCTGTATTAGGCACGGAAAGGCGGCAGCTGAAGCAAGCTCTCATTTTCTGACCGCCGGTTTACAACATGAGGGAGTGAAAAAAAGGCCATCGTATGGTTGTCCGGAGAGGTGCGATGGGAGATGGAGAGGGGATGAGGTGTATCAGGTTTCTCGTAAATTTCCATCCAGATACACCTTTGTTTTTTGGTCAACACTAAACCGTAGAGGTTCATACTTCACCCTCAGCGGAAATTTTTGGTGCATCACAATTGCAAAGGCGAAAACGTGGGGAATCATGAAGTCATTGCGACTCCAGTTTCTTCCCCAGTTTGTGTGACTTCACCGTCATCATCGAGAGCCTAATCCAAGGCATCAGGAATTTGGGCCGCGCAAGTGACGTCCCAGATCTCGATATCTGTATCTTGTTACCATTTTTGGAGGGCAAAAGGAATAGTAGCTCCGGCCTGGAGCTGGCTTGAGCTGTGATGGTGTGAGGAGCTGGGCGAGAGTGAAGGTGAGGCTCTTGGAAGACGGGCCGGCTCACACCAGAAATTGCTAGAACCATGCAATGAGTGCATGGAAAGCATGGAACAAATGGAAACATGGCAGCATGGCTGGCTGGAGGTGCCTTGCAGCGTGTCAATCATAGCTACATACCTACTTATGCATTGTGCTATGCTTTGCTATTATTATGCAATGCTTAACTCTCGTAACCCGATGACGCCGCCGGCCGTGAATCTCCGATTATGCTCTCTCTCTCTCTCTCTCTCTCTCTCTCTCTGTGGCCACCATGATGACTCTTTTTTCGGAGCATCCCGAACGACATTTCCAATGCCTACTTCGAAGGGATTTCTACCGAGACGCTGAACTACAAGAGACTGGTTAGATTGAATTGAACATTTGATTTGGTAATTTGGTGATCAATGGATTCTCATCCGCGCCAAGAAACTGTAGCGTCCTACCTTAACCCAAAGTTAATCAAGTTAAGCAGCTTCAAGACCTGAAGCCGACTTTCGGATGATTTATTATTAGCCTCTGAACTGGGCTGTTGGAGATGGTCACAGTCGCACCGGGCCCAGCTGCAAACGCACGCACAGTTCAGGAACGGGATCTGTTGGAGAAGTCGGGAATGAACAAGACAAGGCAAACAAGGACCCCTTCGGCACTGAAGAGCCTGTAACCACAGCTCCACCATCGGCGCTAGTCATGCACGATTTGTCGAACCCCGGTCGAATGGCTCACAAAGCTCGGAAGCTTTTTTCTCATACCCCCACTTCTGTTTTTTTTTCTTCAGAGCGAGTCGCCCGTGTAAGTGAGAGACTCAGTTAAGGTACCGGTACCGCGATGGAGCTCATCGTGGATATCTTTGAGGTAAGAAGAGAGGGTCTGCTGTTTGATCCAGCTCTTCAACCACGCTCTGGGTGTGTTTCGTGAAGAGCAGCAATGGTAAGACTTCCGAGGAGGTCAGGTCGGATCTGGAAAGGGAAACCTCATAGCAAGGGCTGCAGTCAAGCAAGTATCATACATAGATGTTCAATATTGAAGATGAAAACATGTAAACGCTGTTGTCTTGTCTATGATCAACAATCCATGCTCCCATCTTGACTTACTCCAAATCTGAAGCCCTTAGCCCTTGTTGATGGCTTCTCCAACTCATCACCCCTCTAAAGTTGATTTATTTAGAAGCAAAAAAGACTTTTCTCCAACCTTTCCAGATCGCCTCTATGGCTAAAATAGTGGCTGATGATGTGCTTTTGGCTGCCATCCAACTCACATTCCTCCCGGCTTTCAAACTTTGGTGGTTGTCGATATGTCAGCCAGGCGTCACATCTGAACGATTAACAAGGCCTAAGCCTTGTGTCAAGAGACAGATATTAAAGCACGTCGTCGTCACCATTTGCATCCCCAGGACATGTACAATAGTGACAACGCAGTAAACAAGCTGTTCTTCTCATCACCAAATTACCCTCTCAAGTCTCGACCACGATCTAGCAACTATTGCAGACTCGCGAGACCCAGCAACAAGAGCACGCTCCCTGGGTCCCACCAACTTACAGCGCGCACACCCCTAGCAATCAACCCCCCCTCCCCTGTAAGCACCTCAGCATCCTAGACAGGGCAAGCTCGAGCACGAACCAAAGTAACGGGTACGGTACCGCCGCATTTCTGTTTTTATATAGAATACTATATATATGACTCTGGCCTTGCCCTCCCATCATATCGTCAAATCTCATATCAGTATCAGTATCAGTATCATTCTGCTCTTTTGCAATCATCACAATGTCCAACCCTGTATCGGACAACGGACCTCGGTCTATTAGACCCCGTCCTGCCAAATCCGGCATCGACATCAAGCTCGACCAGCACTGGAGCTCAAAGTCGTATACTTCTGGCTCCAAGGTCACAGGAAACGTCATCATAAACACCCAGCGCGATGTTGCTTATGATGGCTTCGAAATCTTCTTCACTGGCACTGCCTACACTCGTGTTGACTTTGTCAGCCAATATTCCAGCGCCAACTACGCTTCTCGTCCTTTCATGAAGCTCCGCATGCCTCTCAGCCCGGCAGACTTCCCCAGCAACCGTGTCTTCGAGGCTGGCCGCACATATACAATCCCCTTCCACTTTGTCGTTCCCCATCAGCTTACCCTTAGCGCATGCAACCACCCCGTGGAGCATGAGGGTATCAGGGACCACCACCTCCAGCTCCCCCCTACCATGGGATTCTGGGAGCGCAACGATCAGTCTCCTGACATGGCTCACATCGAATATGGCATCCGTGCCGTGGCTACCAAGAACAGCGAGGAGGAGGGCCGAACTTTGCCCCTTGATAGCTTCCACATGGTCAAGGTTCTCCCTGCCATGCCCGAGGACGCTCCTCTTGATATCTGCTCCAAGGACGAGCGCTACTGTCTCTCCAAGACAAAGCCTATCCGCAAGAACCTCTTCTCTGCCAAGCAGGGCGAGCTCGTCACTACGGCTTCTCAGCCCAGTGCCATTATGCTCTCTGGGAACTTCCTCAACGCCAGCGGTACCAACTTGAAGGTCAACTTCGAGTTCAGCTCTACCTCCAAGGATGTTACTCCTCCCAAGGTCAACTCTGTTAGCGCTAAACTCCACGCAACCACTTTCTTCAGCAGCGCTCCCATGACACAGCTCCCTAACTTGGGTTCTCGCGTCAAGCACCAGGGCACCCCCTCACTCACTTACTCCACCACTACACCTGTCCCCATGCGACCTGATACCCAGCTTACGTGGGAGGATGAAGGTTCTGCTTCTCGACGAGACTCTGGCTATGACAGTGCTTTCTGGAACGAGGGAGAGACATCCGAGTCTGATGATACTCAGCGCAACAGAAAGGCCAGCAAGTACAACGTCCGCCGCTACGCCACTCTCGATGTTCCTTTCAACCTGCCCACTTCCAACAGCAAGCTCTTCCTCCCTACTTTCTACTCGTGCCTCAGCGCCCGCACTTATATCCTCCACCTTACCCTATCTGTTGGCCCCATGAACACAAACATCAACCTCAGCATCCCCATCCAAGTGGCTGTTGAGAACACCTATGACCACATCGACGACGATGAACTTCCTTCTTTCGACGCTGCCATCGCCGAGGCTGAAGAAGCCGATGTCGACCTTCACCTGCAGCCGCGTCTCATGCAGGTTCCCGATGCTCGATTCCAGGGCAACAGTGTGCTTCCTGGCTACGAAGACATACGAATGCGAGCCCAAGTGGCAGTTGCCTAGATGGCAACAAATTTTACAAGCAAAACAACTTAATGGATATTAATGGAGGAGGATCTGTTCCAAAAAGTTCTTATGATACCACGTTTCCAAAAAAAAGAAAGGGGAGAATGGGAAACTTTTATGACCTTTGCTTATTGCATTACTCAGCGAGGAGTTTTCGAGATTTTTCAAAAACGATTCGATTTTCTGTCAAGAATGGTTCTTGGCATCTTTTGGAGTTTAGAGGACGTTGCATATCCATACAAGCATTATACAGGGGATGCATTATTGGGATTACATAAAATGGGAATCGGACACCGCATTCCGAAGCGAGTTTTACTATGTTAGAGACGTGGAACCACCACATGATCCTTTTTGTTATAGAAGAATATGATGATCTTCCAACATTTCTTGTTTTCTTGATGTGATCTGCTGTTCTGCACGTATGTCTCTGGGTGTACAAGAAATGACATTTTCTTACGTATTAATAATGTCAGACAAGACCACAGTCGACTCATCCAAAGGGGCCTCAAAAAGGAACGTTCCGGAAATGCCGTCGGACGATGATGAACCACGTGAATGAATTGGGCCGAAACCGCAGTGGCTACACACGTATGTACCACCAGTAGCTGTGGAATCATTATCGCGTTACATCCGAGAATGTTTTGCTTTCCCAGGTTATTGCCGTAGCAATCTCATGATCTTCCACTTTGCAGTATACAGACATGTGCTCGAACTTGATTGGCTAAGACTGTGGGACAAGGCGGGATCTTGCATACGCCATACGGGATGGAGCGGAGCCTGGTCATTGGTGGATTCGGGGGGTTGCTTGAAGAGCGTGCAGCTTGATAACGATTTGGTGGAAAAGCTGGGATAGAGAGAGGCAGAGATGGCCATTTATCTTAGTTCCCGAGTCTGTGAACCTTGGTCATTGTCAGTTGTTGATTGATAAATGATATATCTCGAATTGGCTAGTGAGAAGTGCTTGCACATTTATCGCATTTACATGATGCTTAACCTGGTTCATCCTTGGCAATCTGTACCACCAAGATTGTCTAATCCGTGGCCCGAATCTTTGTTGGGGGAGAATATCCATGCAGACATAAAATGTATCTATCTATGCTCTGCAAGGGAGAATATTTCCCTTCTCTTTTAGTTCTGTTTGGCTTGAAAGATGTATATAGACACTCCTTCGAAAGTGAGAAGCAATTGGGGACCTTTTCATGATTCTGGCTTTCAATTCTAAGAGCCCGTCTCGACAGCAATACAGCTGGTAGACGTGGGTAATCGAGGCGGAGGACTCTTGGGGCAGCGAGATGTAATTTGGCAATGGCCTCATTTGGCGAGATCTGTTATGCCTTCTCGATGTTACCTCCTTAGTATGGGATGAACCAATGTCTCAGATCCACACATCTACTACGGGCTGTGTTTGTCCTCCTTCACCAACGAACATTGCCTCCTAGCAGATCACTCGAATTGCAACAAAGACGTGCAATAGATGGCTTGAATCTTGAAATGTATACAAGCACCTAATCACCCAATTGCACCTCGTCTCTCGCGAAATCGCCCTGTCTACACAGGGGCTCATATTTCACATACCGCCACTAAAGAGCAAACAAAGCCGCTACAGGTTTCAGCGCGAAGAGCGAGGATATTGTTCCAGAAAGCAGCGTGGTACTGCCGATCATATAAGCTTCAGCCTCGAAAGCGGTGTCGAAAGGACAATGCGTGATAAGTTTAAGGGGACAAAGACGCCCAAAAAAAACGTGATTTAGGGCTTACGCAGTTTGCAGCCAAGGCTTGTGGACTTTGCCGTTCTAATTTTTATGTGCAATATTTGGGTTGAGTGCAAGTTTGAAGTTGAGTCCGCATGGTCACTGCTTGGAGGCTTGATATTGTTCAGCAGTTTGGTGGCGTTGCCAAGCCAAGACCGTTGTGTTAGGAACTAAACTTCGATTGAGAGGAACAAGAGTTTCTTGGTGGCTCTGTTAATACTCATTATACAAATCAAATAAAGGTTCTAGAGTTAACAGTATCTTGCGTTGAATTGCTTTTCAATTGAGAAAGATCTCCAACTGAAATGATATCAGGAACCCGAACTGAACCCCAATATTCTGGAATGAAATTAATATAGATCCCGCCTCCAATCGTCCAAGTATAGTGTGCACTGGCCCCTCCCGTCGCGTCAAATTCAGGGCGTCAGCCAAATGAACAATACTAAGACCAAGACCTAGTTCCGAGCTATGTTTGCTCTCTGCAGGACAAAAACCGCGGCCTTGTAGAACAGAGTTCGAAGATCAACATCAACTAATCAACAAATAGGTTCTAGCTAACAGAAATGTATGAGTGGAACAATACAAAACCTGGGATATCATGATGTTCCAGAGATATGGACAATACTAAGGCTAGTAAGAAGAGCAATGAGGCCTCGGCTCAGGGGCTTCACTTTTCATGGCGAGTTACGATAATTGAGACCGTAGAGAGGGTATACAGTCTTCTTCAAGTCAAGTAAGATGAATAGATATAAGTACGAAGGTCGTTTGCTGTTGAAGAAGAAACCAGATATCCATTCTCATTCGCTTCAACTTCTTCACTACCCATCTCCTCCTATATTCATTCCCTTCGATACATATCTCATCATGGAAGCGCAGGAATTTCGTGAGGCTGCCAAGGAGGCAATTGATGAGAGTAAGTTCTTATATCACAATCATCATGACTCCCCTCGAGCCACAATGAACCCCGATTGAACGTCCCCTTTCTTAACTTTCCCGTATAAATCCTTCCTATTAACGCCACCTTCTTGAAATTTCCAACTCATACTAAAGCTCTCAGTGACCGACTACACCGAAAATGTCGCCGATTACCGCGTTGTCTCGAATGTTAAACCGGGCTACTTGTGCCCTCTGTTACCATCCTCTCCGCCAACAGACCCCGAACCATGGTCCGCCATCCACCAAGACATCGAATCCAAGATCCTCCCAGGCATTACTCACTGGGGTAGTCCTCGCTTCATGGCATTCTTCCCCTGTGCGAGCAGCTATCCAGCCGCTCTGGCAGAGATATATTCCAATGCCTTCAACGGGGCACACTTCAACTGGATCTGTAGTCCTGCTGTTACAGAGCTCGAGACTATAGTTATGGACTGGCTCGCCCAGGCATTGGGCTTGCCTGAGTGTTTTCTCAGTGGAGGGTCTACACATGGTGGCGGCGTGATTCACGGGAGTATCAGTGAGAGTCTTATTGTCAACATGGCTGCTGCGAGAGATAAGTATCTCGCTTCTGTGACAGCCCATCTCCCTCCCGGCAGTAAAGAGAAGGAGGAAGCACTTTGGGATCTTCGAAGCAGACTGGTGGCCCTTGGAAGCTCAGGCACACACTCGAGCACTAAAAAGGTCGCTCAAGTTCTTGGTGTTCGATTTGCTACCATCCCAGTATCGGAGTCTGATGGCCTCTCTCTCCAAGGTGAGGCCCTCGCTGCCACTATTGAAAGTCTTCGAGCACGTGGTCTTGAACCATTCTTCCTCACTGCCACCCTTGGCACCACCGATGTCTGTGCTGTGGATGATTTCGAGGGTATTGCCAAAGCCCTCAAGCCAACCTTTGATACGCCACGGGACATCTGGGTTCACATCGATGCCGCGTATGCTGGTGCAGCGCTTGTTCTAGAAGAATATCAACACCTGGCCAAAGCCTTTTCGTCATTCCATTCCATTAGCTTCAGCCCTCACAAGTGGTTTCTTACCACATTCGACTGTACAGCCGTCTGGGTTCGTCATCGATCTTGGCTTATCCAGGCTCTGAGCATCAAGCCTCCTTATCTGCGGAACCAATACAGCGACGACGAGTTAGTCACCGACTATCGCGACTGGCAGATTCCTCTAGGGCGGCGGTTTCGTTCCTTGAAACTCAGGTTCGTCATGCGAAGTTATGGTATCAGTGGCCTTCAGAAACATATCCGCAATGGTGTCGACCTGGCGGAAAGTCTAGAAGACAAAATAGACTCTCGTCGAGACATCTTCTCTATTTTCACGCCAGCTCGGTTCGGTCTTATTACAATCCGTATCAATGGCGAGTCAGAGCAACAGATCAATGACCGCACTGAAGCAGTGTATGAGGCCATTAACGCTGCGGGAGAGTTCTACCTCACCGCAACCGTTGTAAATGACAAGTTTGCTATTCGTGTATGCACGAGTGTAACAAAGGTGGAGGAACAACACGTCCAGAGAATGTTTGACGTCTTGGTGCAGACGGCTGAAAATGAGATTGCTAAAGGGCATAAGTGGTTAGAATGTAACTTATAACTGAATGTTTCAGATAACTAAAAACGAGAAATACCGTCAGGCTATTTGTTGGTGTTGGGATATGTAACGATAGTCAAGAAATTCTTCCGAATTTAAGAATATTCCGATAGTAATCAAGATAAGTCTGTCTAAGCCCTCGTTGTTATCAAGGGCCTTCAGAACTAGACCTCTAGTGGTTCATCTCACAATTCGGCCATATAACCAGAGTACCACTTGAAGGAAAGAGAAACGACTTTTGTTATGGCTCTTGACCTTGAAGAAATCGTTTTAAGAATGTTACAATGACATCTAAATGCCTCCTATGCTCATCTCCTCGAATCCCCCATTTCATAATCGTGTGCTCATTATCATAACCATTCACCTTCATTTACCGACTATAGCCCCGACCATTCCGATAATTATAATCATCATAGTCGTCGTCTGGATACCGACTACTCGATCGGTACCTTCGCCTTCCCCTCTCACTATCGCGACTTCGACTCCCCCTTCGATCATCGCAGTGCTCGTGCTTCTTCTTGTAGTTATCGAAGTCGTGGCTGAGCCATGTAAAGGCGCCAAGGAGGGCGAGAACAATGCCCGGTGTCCAATCGAAGCCGGATTCGCTCTGTTTAACAGGAGGGTCGCGGCGGGGTGGAGGTTGGCGACGGGATTGTCGATGGCTCCGGGGAGGCTCTGAATATGTGTCTCTTCTTCCCATGGTTGTGGTTATAAAATGCGGTGTAGTAGTTGCGTTGTGTGATACTGTGGTGGCGTGCTTGATGATGAAATCAAGGATGGGGTAGAACTTAAGCTCTATTCAAATGGTCGACGTAAGATGCTCCCAGAGTAAGTTCCAGACATATGTCGTATGTGTCTCTCCCGAGTGACTATCAAGGGAGTTGATGTGGTTCGTCGTATTGCGTTTGTATCATATCAGCATGCCATCCACGTAAACTTAAGATATACGAAAAAGCGCAGATTGCACGGTTATAAACTTCAAGCCCCCATGGAATTTACGACCCTTACCCAACCGTTAGAGACCTCCTCCGCCACTACTGCCGGCTTGCATCTCCGGGGCCACTTAAGCATTAAGGATCGAATGTCATTGCTTAATTCTCAAGTCAAGCTTAACTTGGACAAGGATCATAGTTGGGGGTGACGTGCCTTTGGGGTTGGCATCTTGACGTGCCAGGGCCCAATTGAAGGACTTGGCCCGAAATGATGTCACCAATATCGTCATTTCTCCTCACTTTCAACACTCACAAAGCAATTTCTCATCGGGAGAATGCATCTTCATGTAATATTGCAGTACCAAGGCTCCATCAGATGATTCTATCATAGCATAAATAATTGTCTAGATCGAGCTCCGTAGTCTAAGAATAGACGCCTCTACTCTAGCAGAATGCTGCATATTGAAAACGCTCATCAAGTCCAAGTGAACATGATCCATTAGATGCTCGCTCGTCTTGGTGCCATTGTACGTCTCAACGCCTTCTTGGCCTCCGTCTCTTCTACTAAAGGCAAGACTCCTTGCTCTTTCATCTTGTTAAAAAACTCCTTTCCATACTTGTATCCCAGTTGGTACAATTCATCGAACTTGTGGAAGTCAAGAGTTCCATAGTCATCAATTGGTGGACGCATGTAAATGCATCCAGCCATCGTTTTTGCACGTTCCAAAGCATCAACACTCGACACGTATGCCAGTCGTCCTTGAATCTCCGCAAGAGTTGGCGGGTTCGGATGAGACGAGAATGGATTCCATCGGTTCACAAAAGCCCATGCACCAGAAAGTGAATCACCATACGTCTGCGGTGTGTCATCGTCCAAAGCACCTACATCAATGGCAAAAATTATGTCAACTCCGAGACCCTTCATGTGAGACACGGTCAAATTGTCAATGTAGCCGCCATCCAGTAGCATACTGCCCTCATCGCACAGAGGTGGGAGTAACCCCGCAAGGGACATGGACGCTCTGATATATCTCCACGCGTACCCACTGGTGTGGAATTCGGCTCGACTCTTACTGATATTGGTTGTGTTGCAGTAATAGTCGAGCCAGAAATCTTCCATCTGCGTGTCGCCTAAAGCCTTGAAGATACCACGGTTGAATTCGTGTCCCGTGGTGTAAGATGCAGAAGGATACGTCAGATCAAGAGCAAACCGCCATAGACTGGCCATTCGCCCTGCAAATTTCTTGGCAAATCCAAACATAGGCACGACATCAGCATGCCTGGCGTACAGAGCGCCAACAAAAGCACCGATCGAAGTTCCTCCAACGAGATCAATAGGAATTCCGGCTTCTTCCATGGCTCGGATGATACCAATTTGAGTGATGCCTCGGGCACCGCCTCCGCCAAGAACAAGTCCAATGGATTTACCACATAGTCGTCGTGCCAGGCGATGAAAATCGCCCTTATAAGGAGAATCAGGTGAGTAGTACGGCGTGTGGTGCATCTTGCGAGACGTGTATTTTTGAATTTCAGCCTGTAAGACCTGAACACGTTCTTTGAGTGCTTGACCAAGTTTCTTGGGGGCATGGACTGGCATCTCGTTTGTTCTGAAAGCCATTTGGATATGGCAGTGGCCACCGTTGATCCACATACGGTTTTGCAGCCAAGCTCGAGTGAGCCCAGGCCGTGAATAACGCTCAGCATGAAGTAAAACCAACACTTTTCTAGCGGTAGATTTCATGCCAAGCATAAAGCGTTCGTATTCACCAATAGCTGGTGATCCTTCGGCAAGACCCACCAAAAGGATGCTGTCAGCTTGCGTGATACAAGTCTGTGTCCACGGCGAGTTGACGTTCGTATCTAGAGCCAATATGTTAGCTCAAGGCTCTCGTCCAAAAGTCCAGACAGTATGTTGTAACGGGAATAAGTCAGGAAAAAATTAGAGTTAATAGAACCAACATCGGCTTTGCCTCTGGAGTCTATGTGTGATATTATCATCATAAAAGGAATGGCTGAAGAAAGAAAACAAGTTATTGCTTACCTGCAACATAGACAACCAGGCCATACTTCTCTTCCAGATCTGCAAGATATTGAGAAAGCCTGAGCTTTCCCATCTTGTTGAAAGCATGCTTGCCGAGGTGGTTAAGAATGGCGGCCTGGTTGAGGGATGTGGCCCCATTAGCTGGACCGACTTGCGCCAGTGCATTCATGAGGCGGTTCCCGAACTCAACAACAGGTACGCCCGCGGTAACAGGCAAAATCGCTACAGTTCGAAGATTCATATTGGACTTGCGCATCAAAGTTTTTGGATTGGTGCTAGCATCCTTGTACGAGAACTTGGAAGTCTCATCAACGATTGCCCTCATCCGTGATGCAATGATCTTTGAAATTTTGATGGTGATATTCGGATGCTCTTGTGCCAAGCTGTTGAAGAGTGTTCGGGGGAATTTCACCAACTCCGTATCTCGAATAGCATGCAGAGTCCCTGGGCGAGCGGTTTCTGTAAGCACCTCTAGCTCGCCGACACTGTCACCTTGTCCGAATTCAGCCAGAGCCGTTACGCCGCCACTGCCGCCCTTTCGCTCCTGGACCAGACGAAGGCGACCGTTGAGGACGATATAAATCGCCTCGCTTTCATCACCTTCGTGAAATAGCACCTGCCCTGCATTAACTTGAACCCATTCCAGAGCAAAGTCAATATGTAGGATCAGGCGGGGCAAGATGTTGGTCAGCCTCTTGGCCATGGTGAGAAGAACAATCGGATAGCGGTCAACAATCCGCTCCAGCGAAGCGCGAGGCAGGAAGCCTACATAGACATCCGTCTTTGCAACAACATCGATGAAAGACCGGTATGAAGACACACTTCCGATGTAGCCAGCAAGCCCACCCGGCTTGACCAAGGCAATGCTGCGACGAGACTTCTCCGATGTTGATTGCTGCGTCTCGGCCTGATCTCTTGCAGCTTCGGTCCGAGCCAGATTGGGAAAAGAACCCATTTCAGAAGGATCTGGGGATGAAGGAGCTGGTTGAGATGAACCAAATCCGTTAGATTGCAAGATGTTGTGAGCATCTACCTCACCGGTCGTACCAATGTCTAAGAACCCATCGACGACATAGTACAAACCAGGGTTTCGTTCTCCTTGCTCCACGAGAACAGAGCCTTTGGGGAAGAAGACGATCTC
>JABEEM010002685.1:0-12999 GCA_013363185.1 Fusarium secorum | reverse complement strand
TGAGTTGTTTGGGTCTCTGGGGGACAGTACAGCTCCAGCTTAACTACTCTACAGGCCACATCTGCTGCTCACATAAGTTAAGCTATACCAAGATAAGCCGACTCATTTGCAACATCCATGGCCTGGGCAAACCCTCGTGCGTCTAAAATGCATCAATCGTAAGCTCGCTTGTCCAAATAAACGCACCGCCGTCACGATTGACCGCCATATTTCGGCCTGCAACTGAGCTCAGAAACTTGTTTTTCCAGATATCAAGCCCAATCGTCATGTATCATGACAGCCCAGGCCAAGTTGCAAGTCTCGGCCCCCAATGGAGAGAATAACACACGAGAAGTACAGTACAGATCGGATGCTGCAGCATCACGTAGCCTGTGTCGGAGCGGCTCATAACACCATATGCAGTTAGTCGCTCTTCGCTTATCTGCACCCACAAGAGTGAGAGGTCCAATATAACATTGGATGGCGGGCTTAAAGCCGGTCGAGCTGATCTAGGTGTAATTATTGCATGCAAGTTGGGGTCCAGAAATGTTGTTTCTTTTCTCGACAGTTGGCTCAAGGCCAGGAATGAATGAAAAATCAATTTGTTCCCCTTGGAGATATTAAAGTGTATTTTCTTATTATTAAAGTCGCGTACCTATAACGACATTCAAGAGATGAACCTATTCAACCAAGACTGAAATACAATTGTTTTCTAAAATGAATGAGCCGATTCAAGAAAAAGACTAGGTATTGGTACAGTCCAACTCTCACTTCTTGACTGTATGGCTACGAAGATCATATCTGGAGCTTGGAGCCTTTGGCTTGTTGACCATCTTGCCTTTCACCCGCTTCCTCTTTGCCACGCTTTTCTTGACACCTCGGCCTTTTGCTCCACCTTTCACCCGCTTCTTAACATTATCGACGACCGGAGTATGTTTGGCAAAGTCAAGCGGGTCATGTCGAGGTGCTTGTGTCATAATCAGCTTTTCGTATCGATGATTCAGCATGGGTAGATATGGCTGCTGCTCCTCGTCCTGACGCCACCTACCACGAGGTCGGAGTTCCTTTGTTTCTTTGGGGAGACGGTAGGCTTGGATCCAGCAAGTCTTTCTCAGGCCTTTAGTTCCAGGCTTAGCCTTGAGGAACTCGGCCAGGCCCTTTTTCCAAGCCTCGATGACATCTTGTTGGAAGCAATATAAATCCCAAGCGGCCAAGCTCTGAAACGTCCAGCGTGGCTGCCAGCATTTTCCCAAGCCTAATGAGTCTGGGTCTGGGCCAGATGGGTGAGGGACCGTGGACGCCATGCTCAAGTCGACGAGCGTGCCGTTGACATACTGGCGATCAGATAGGTCCAGGACAACTATCCCGTGCTTGTGGAGCTCACAGAGTCCCTCAAGCATACGCGGGAAATGGGAGACCTGAACCACTTGTTGATACAGATCATAGGTATACTCGTCATCATATTCCACCTCGTCTACCCAGTCTTTGACTATTCCCATGCTGGGGCCATTGTCCATTCCGAGGAATCATTCCAGCTTTGCATAGGGACTGATCATCTTGGACCTTGCAGCCTGCAGCTTCTTAACGATGGCGTCGGTGCAGTTGAGAGTGACGTATCCATGAACTTTGACCGCAAGGTCCTCGCGACCGACGTCTTTCAGCCTGCCAAAAGCCCGGCATTCGTTTTCGAAAGGTGTGAAATGGAAATGAAACCCTTTACAGCATGTATAGGGCTCTCCGTTGTCGCTATATGCCGAAGTGTAAGGAGGTTGGGCGAAGGGTCCTCCCACATGAACTATAATGGAGGCTGTCAGTATCTCGAGCTCCTGTGGTAGACGCCGCTGTTACTGTTTTGACTTACGAACTTGATAGAATAGACCTTGTCTCCAATTCGTGTCTTGATAATCTTACTGTGTGCAGCAAAGTCGGGTTCAAGGATCTTGAGAAACTCCACGTCATCCCCTTCAAGGTCGTGCTCAAAAGGGCTCCAACTTTGGGCCTTCGCAGTCAGGCAGCGATTTGAGAGGAGGCATGACCAAGAATGCAGAGCAGGGAAGTAACTTGATTCCTGATGAGTAAAATACTACCAAAGGGCTCTCAAGGTAGTTGGAGTCGCCTGAAAGGAACACAGGGTGAGAGTTTGCTACCGAAAGGTAGAGGGACAGATCATAGGATGAGGGGAGAACAAGTTAAAGAGAGTACGGACAGTGAAACAGTCGTAGATTCAGAGACGTGGCTCAATGATATCAAATAAAGAACAAACGGTCACGAGCTATGCACGGTCCAAGCAAACAAGTTGTGGCTTTTGAATATCAAACTTGTGCACAAAGGACGGGTTCTTTGACCATGTTTAGCATCTAAGTAAAACGAGACATCAGCACTATTGGCAGCCAAAATGAGCGGAGCAGAGTCTACCTGTCCTTAGGGCTAAGGCATTATCGAATCAAAAGGATACTATCGACTTAGTCTCATTAAACTTGCTATTTCACACATCCATGTTTGTGTTTCCTGCCGACGTGGTGTGTCAGTCACCCGCTCCCCAGCCCCGTTTACATATAGCCCGCTAATTTCGGGACGGAAACCAACAGTTAACGATTATATATGTTTGTTTCATTGTGGATAATGGAGTTTAACCTCATATATGTGCATTTCCGTCAGCTTGACACTTACGCGAAGACCTTGCTCGATGCAAGATTATAACGTCTCCTCGGAGTAACCTTTCGAGCATCACCAGGAGGGAAAGACACAGGCAAATGGAAAGTAAGAGAAAGGTAGGGGGGCATTCGTTCATTCTAATATGATTAATCAGATCAGTCCAGCCACAGTGTGATGCACGAACGCTTTTGAAGTCTCATATTGGCATTATAGCAAGCCAAACAGATTACGTACCTTACAGGATCCTACTGTAATAACTCAAGATGAGCTGTCAAATAACTTGTTGGTGTAACATACCAAACCCAGGTGTGCAGGCCTGGACTGCGTTCTTTCTCCTGAAGGGTGGAACCAGCTGATACCTTAGTGCATTCTCTTGTTACGGCGAGGGAGCCTTTGGCCTGAAGGTTTAATCTTCTTGGTATCCCTCCCCGACTCTGACGTGGAAGGGTCCTGGAACCAGGCTATCATTACTATAAAACGACATCTTGGACCTGCAACACTACTTCTGACTGATCTCTACTCTCCATCTTATTCCACGTTCATCGGGAACCATCTGAGCCATTCTGCCTAGCTTCACTTTCTTTCTTTGGCTGTATTTGCGCTGTTCATAGTCAACACATGCGAACCATTGATCAATATGGATCAGCCGTCTTTCCTCAGTCTCCTATCCACCAGGAACAAAATACTGAGCGACAACCCCAGACTTGAACGGTCGTAGCGGAATGTACCTACCATGATTAATATTGATCCTGAGAATATAACTCGTTGGAACGATTTCAACATGATCAATATCAACAATGCCTACGGAGACTTGCTAAGCAAGCCTTCAAACATCATCCCAGAGGGAGGAGCCGACAAGTCTTTCCGTAACCAGTCCGAGCTCCGAAATTACGCCTTCGACACATTGATTTCCACTTTGCGTCCGCTGATGTCTGAGAGCACGCGCGTGCTTGGCTAGAGACTCGGCTTCTCTCCCACCATTGAGTGGCACCGGGATGTGCCTTTGGCTGGTCCGCAAGTCGTTGGACAGGCTCTCCGTCCTAGCTTGACAGTTTTTCCTGATACGATGCCTCGAAAAAGCCTTGTCACTAGCATGGTCCACGTCTCAAGCACTTGGTGTTCCACGGACATTGAAAACGATGTACCAAGATCTACGTTTCCTATCCAGCACCTTGGAAGATACGCCCAGCGCAGCGGGACTCGCTACAGTTTTGCGATGACCGACACCGAAGTAGTCGTCATTCGCTTCCACTCGCTGGATGGGGGAGGGGGAGGGAACTGGCACCCAGTGGAACGCGATTCCGCGTAGTGCGTGCGGCGAAGGAACCCTGACGATCAACCTGGCCATATGGGCTCTCATCATGATGAGCTTAAACGACCAACACCGCTCGGTCGTCGAGTATACACGAACGACTCCTATCAATGCCTGGTCGGCACATGACGGTTTCTATTGCAACCATCTTTCGGGGCGCCGCCTCCCGTATCTCCCAACGGGGGCTGTGGTTCTGGAAAGTAGATCTAAGACATGCTCCACGGCTTGGTTGTCACTCTTGATAGGCCTCACGGTGTGAAACTTTCATGTTTTTAGTTCCATATGTTTTTCATTCTGTTTGGGATAGACTGGGGATAGACTGGGATATACTGGGGAAATACAAGGGGTCAGATTGTCAGGGGAGGATGTCAGCAATGTCGTACAGACGGGATCAAGTAACAAGTTGATCAACATCAAATCTACAACTCAGGCGGAGTGGAGTGGTCAGCTAATATGCCTAACTCTGAGTTGCCATCTGTCAACAAGCAAGCCTCGTTTGAGGCCCGGTTAGCTCAATCGGTAGAGCGTGAGACTCTTAAATGAGTACACCATCTCAAGGTTGCGGGTTCGACCCCCGCATCGGGCTGTTCCTATACAAATGATACGATTGATTCTTTTTTGGTCCTTTTTGGTTTAATTGGAGATCCCAGGATGGGATATAGATGGCTCCCTTTATTTTGTAGGTAGACATGTCGTGTCACCTGTTGGTGTGCGGTCCTTCATCCACTGAAAGTTCATCCATTCATACGTTCATTCATGAAAGTTATCATCAGATGCTGCTGTTGCCAGTCATTGCATCCTCCATTGCCAGGCCAAGTACATCTGCCCATTGTATTGAGTCATCTTGACCCAAACTCCAATTCCTCACATAATAAACAGAAGGTCGGTGTCTAAATGTTCATGTTAGCAATTTATGCAAGAGGGATATCAGAAAAAAATAGGCTTACCGATCGGATGGCTACTCGACAGTTGTGGCTTCTGGGTATACTTCGTCTCCAGAATGTCGCGAATACTGTTGAGCAATTCGACATAGCTCTGCTTAGGATTTGCCTTGATTGCTGAAATGAATGCCCACGACATAGCACCTGTCGCCTGAGCATTAATCGTGGCGTCGGCTCTGCAAAGACGTTAGTAATGCCTCGTGAAATGAGTCAATCAACTCACGATGTCTGGTCATCTTTGCTTCCTGACCACATGATAACATCGGCAGGCGATGTACGCGTGTCCTTGGTCTTCTCGTACGCATCGTCACCTCGGAAGGCGGTCTTCGCCAAGCCGAAAACAGAACCAGCGGCGCCCGCAAGATCTCCACTAGAGTATGCTCTAAAGGCGTCGAAGAGGCCTGATGCAGCTTCCTTGGCTAGGTTGGGTTCTTTGAGAACACCCTTTGTTGAGTAGACGTATGGGAGATCCATGACCGTGGCTGAATGGCACGAGTCAAAAATGGCAGTGAGACGCACACCCTGCACCAAGGGCTTCACGACACGGAAATGAATCTCATCATCGATGATGGGACCAGCTTCGGTGTGGTCAACGGGGTAAATGCACTCGTCGTATCCGTCATCTTCATCGCCATCCAAGTCTTCGACCTGACCACCATGACCTTGAAGAGAATGTTAGATAGTTCAGTTCAAATGACTGCATAGACTCACCAGAGTAGTGGAGGAACAGAGCATCGTTGGGCTGAGCGTTTGACACAAGCCAGCCCATGGCGCGAATCATGTTTTCGCGGGTAGGAATCATGGCTGGGTTGGATTGATCATCGGTCAGAATGACCATGTCCTCTCTCTTGTAGCCATATCGCTCAACAAGGAAGGCCGACACGTTGTGGACATCGTTGATACAACCTCGAAGCTCTCCTTCCTGATTGAAGTAGTTGATGCCAATCAGAAGAGCCTTGCGACGACCGGTACAGTTGGAATATTGGAAAGTATAGCCTTCGGGGGCTCCGTGACCGAACTGTTGGGGCGTAGATGGAGGAGGTGGGCCGGCTCGAGCGTGCTCAGCATAGTGGTGCTGGCCTTGTGGGAGACGATAGCCGTATGCGTCAAGGCCGGGAGGAGGAGGGTATGACGGAGGAGGATATCTCTGACCTCCAGAATAACCGCCGTATTCTTGCTGGGGAGGAGGAGGTCCAGGAGGAGGAGCGTATCCGTAACCGCCGCCTCCTCCTCCATGATATCCTTGACCTGGGTAGTAGGACATGTTGATCTGCTGTGTGAGAAGTGAACTGATGCTCCGGGGCCTGCAACAGTTGACGTGGAGAATTGAGAAAGACGAAGATGCAAGAGGGAGTCCGAGAGGTTCGGGTCGTAGCCGCAGAGGAGAAACAAGCACGTCGGTCAGCAATCAGAGCGCAGCCTCACTTCAGTCTCACAATGAAATTGAGCTCGCAGCTGCAGTTGAGCTGCATTTGGAGGACGGCTAGGACGGGCGCTAATTGCAAGGCGGGGCAAAGGGATGGAGGGGCACAACCTAGCCCGGGAGAGGCGGGCCTGATTCACCAGCCCTGAACTCCCCTGAAAAGCCCCCTGGAAGTGACGGGAATGAACGCTCTGGAGGCCGCTGGAAAGAAACCTCCCTCATGACACCAGCGGTTGGAACGCCAAGGGACCTGGATGGCCTTGGCCCTGCAAGAGCCCCTCCCCCTCACCGCAGCATCAGACGTGGATGTGTCGAGGACGAGCCAGTGAATCATTCATGGATGTCACAAGGGAATAAGATTGTGAGACGACATGAAACCCCTCATGATTTCGGGGACAAGAGAAGATCCATCACCAGCCACCGGATGTTATTGCCTTCACGATAAAATTCATGGGCGGCCTCTCGCCTGTTGTGATTGTGACGCAGTATTGTATTGCCGTTGGATGAATGAATGAATGTTTGGTTATTGCTTGATATCACCGCTGTCCCATAGGGATACAGGCAGCATATAATGACTGCTTGCGACTTTGCTCCGCCACACTGGTGTTGCAACAACGTACCCCATATTCCTTCATGCCAAATACCCCTAGCTGCTCTCACTTAACCGATGGGGATGTGCGGACGTTGTAGTTTACGGAGTATAGGCGAAGAATACAGGCCCCTAAGGTAGGTAGGTAGGCTGTTGGGCTCCATGTTATGGGAATTCGAGGCGATTGTCCGTGTCTGTCAAGCCAGACGAGGAATAAGTTGGATACTGCTTCAGTTGACTCCACGCCACTATCAATCATGTGGGGGCATTTCTCCGTGCCTTTTATGTCGCAATTGAACAATGTCAGCAAGGAGTTTGTTATCGATCCTTTCGTTTGGCAGTCTTGAACATCATGCCCCAGCTTATCCGATACGTTGACAAAACGAGGCTTGTTAAAGCCAAACGTGAACGCTTGCTGTCGTAAAAAAAAGAAGTACCAAAGCTTAGAGCTGGTGACATCTGGCACCAGAGCGTTGCCCCGCCGGAACGGCCCGCAGGGGTCCCTAGAGGTCCACTGATTGGCCACGTCGTAGCACTGTCACTGGCTGGTCCCCGAAAGCTTGCTGTTGGGTGTTGAATGGAGGGACAAACGGGCAGGACGGGCTTTAAACGGGCCTGTGCGGCGGCTCTGAATAGGTACTGACTCGATTGCTTGTGCCTGTGCCTTTCACGCAGTGCGATAGCATCATATCCGTGTCTGCCCCGTACCTGGATCACTCTCTAACTGCAAGAGTGCCATTCTCAGTTTCTCACACAGTGGTCCGTAGTACCTATCCACTGAGATATTTCCCTTTTTAGCAGTGACTCAGTGAGACCCTACATTTCACCCCACCATCCATGCACTGTCGGCAGCTGCCAAGCATCTATGCCGACTGTCGATAACTGCGCGGGTCGCACCTAAATACGTCCTTACCTTACTCTTCACACCTCGCACCTCACACCTCAGGCCTTTCGCCATTATATAAACAGAACCCAGTCGCTCTTTTTTTAATCACTCCTCTCTCATCTACCTTACCTCTTTTCTTCTTTCCCTCATAACCCTTGATTCTCCTAACACCGACTTCGCACGCCTTAGTCCGAAGTCACTCATCATGTCTTTCTTCAAGAAGATCGCCAAGGAGTTCGAGAACCTTGGTATTGGCGACAAGGACGAGAAGAAGCAGGAGTCTCAGCAAGGCTATCCCCAGGGCCAGGATAGTACGTTTTTACCGCGGGAATATTTTCTCAGAGCGTGTGCTAACTCTTCGACCCCCAGACAACCGAGCCTACGGTGACGGCGGCCAACAGTACGGCGCTCCTCCTCCTCAACAATACAGCTCTCCTCCTCCTCAACAATACGGAGCTCCTCCCCCTCAGCAGTACGGCGCTCCTCCCCAGCAGTACGGTTCATCTGCTCCTCAGCAGCAATACGGTGCTCCTCCCCCTCAACCCGCCTATCAGCCCCCGTCCGATCGCCCTCCTCTGCCCCACGGTTGGACTGCTCAGTTCGACCAGAACCAGCAGCGATGGTACTATGTTGAGACAGCCACTGGCCGCACTCAGTGGGAGGCTCCTGGTCAGGCACCTCCCCCTCCTCCCCCGGACTCTCGTCCTCCGTATGAGTCTCAACCCTCTGACGGATCTCGCGGTTACCCTGGTGCTCCTGGTGGATATGGTTCTCCAGCTCCTGGAGGCTACGGTGGCGCCCCTGGCTATGGCGGCTACGCTTCTCCTCCCCCTGGTCAGGGTGGCTACGGATCTCCTGCTCCAGGTGGTTATGGATCTCCTGCTCCAGGCTATGGTGCCCCCTCTCCTTATGGCGCTCCTTCGCCCTACGGCGCACCCTCTCCTTACGGAGCTCCCGGTCAATACGGTGCTCCCGCTGAAGGTGATCGCGGCAACAACCCCTACGGTGAAGGCGAGAAGAAGAAGAGCGGCAGCTCTGGAATGCTCCTCGGTGCCGCAGGCGGTCTCGCCCTTGGTGCTGTTGGTGGTGCTTTGATCGCAAACGAGCTTAACGACAGTGACAGTGATCACGAGCACTCCGCCGCCGCCGCCGCTGCTGCCCCAGCTGCTGCTCCCCAGGTTGTCAACAACTACTACGGAGCTCCTCCCGAGGACCCCTATGCCGCCGACCCTTACGCGCAAGATGGTCCTCCTGGTGTTCTTCCTCCTACCGATGCTGATGGTAACTCCGTCTCATCCAGCGACCGGGAAGATGTTCAAGAGGCTCGCGAAGAGTACGAAGAAGCTCTGGCTGAAGCTAATGACTCGGATGCCAGCAGTAGTGATCACGAGAGACTCGAGGAGGCTCGTGAGGAGTATGAAGAGACCTATGAGGAGGTGTATGAGGATGACTAAATGGTGCAAAACGAGCTATGAATAACGACATGTTTACGTCTAAGTGCAACAGCATTGCTTTGGAGCCGTAAGGGCAAGGAAGAAGGTTGATGGATTTGTCTCACTTGTTAATACCTTAGTACACAGTACAATACCAGAGCACATTTCGTACTGCCTGATATGCAGCGCAATTTCTTTTGTGAGGGTTTGGCAGTATCGTTGCCGCGCATGTGCGTTGGATAGCAACCTAGGTAATGTCTTGCATTTCTCAGGCATATGCACGGGCATGTTGGACCACGTTAGAGATGCAGTAATTACAGGCTATTGCTGTAAGTAGAAGCCGCCTTCGCTTATCGGCACTGGGCCAAGACTTGCAGACCCTGCCATTGCAGGGCCTTTTTTTCGCTGTGTAACATTAACACAGAGTCTCTCGAACAGCAACCAAACGTTGGTATTGTATTTAGTATCAGGTATCCAATCATTATTACCTTATACAGTAAAATCACCCTGAGGTGAGTCTTATATCGCAAAAAAGGTATTCCGGTCTTAACAACTTGTATTCCGAGTCCACCTGCAATACAGAACAACAGTTGAACGAAGAACAAAGAACGAATTTCCGAGGTCAAAAAGGTCAAGAATGGATGAGTTGTCCGTCTCCACGCTTGGCATTACACGATAATGGCGGAGCGTACATTGCACAGC
Source organism: Fusarium secorum (assembly GCA_013363185.1). Classification (NCBI taxonomy): domain Eukaryota; kingdom Fungi; phylum Ascomycota; class Sordariomycetes; order Hypocreales; family Nectriaceae; genus Fusarium; species Fusarium secorum. Next base: position 3,079 of record JABEEM010002685.1, on the reverse strand, counting down.
CCCCTCGACAAATTCTTGGCAATGGAACCGTATTATATGTACGATTTGAGTTGTTTTTCTCTCTCTAGCGGGCGCTTGCTGGACGCTCTTCAAATTCTCACCATGTTGTAATGCAACGGTGAGAAGATCACTCGGCACAGATATTGCCGGGTTGACGAGCTTGTTGCGGTCAAGCTTTTGTAACCTTGGAAAATAAGCATTTATCAGAAAGCTTGTCGTTTTTCTTATTTAATTATCTGGACCAGGAGGTTTACAAGGGCTAGTGAGTGGTGAGCTTGGCATTGATGTTGTGTTGTCTTGTGAGATGAGGGTCTGCGGACTGGGGATATCATACGGATGATGGCCAAGAAGGCGTAGGTAATTGGTATGAGTTAGACTTGATTCGTTGACGGAATAATATTAGTCTTTGCTTACTCTTCATACATCTCTCCTTCTCACGTACTCTCGTTGATGATCAGGCGCATGTGGGACTCAGGCTCTATCACTATGTTAAACCTTTGAGCATGATCAGCGAAACAATTGTTCAATCTCATTTCCACGTCCTAGGATATAAAATTTAAGCCTATCAATGCTGGCTCTCAACACGGGTCTCATTCAATCCCGAGCATTACTCATTCGATCCATCGTGCAGTCTTCTGGGTATCACAAATATCCTTAATCAAGCCCTTAATCGAGCCGATTTCTCGTTGTTTTTCTCATCGAAGCAAATGCACATTGCTACCATGAGAGCCATATCAACACCTGGCCTAACTTCGAGAGCATATGTTTGTTGGCCAAATAGCAAATCCCGGCTGCTAAGTCTGCGGCTGATACGTGCGACCACGTTGCCCGAGATCGTGTCAACGATGCAAGCACTAAAGTCGTGCCAACTACCGTTCATCTCAAGAACCTCTGCTGAACCGTCGATCGAATGGAAGGTAGCTGTGGCTCTGGAACCGAAGACTAAGACACATCAGAGATAGATGCCACGACGACTATCACGGGGAGGACTCACGCCGGAAGCTGCTCCTCACATTCACAAGTTTCGTTCTTTGAGGGTCTTCCACAGCATACGTGGCATGGAAATGGAAGTGCTCCCTGACGATGGAAAAGAGATGGTTGCCTCTCATGTCATAGACCATCTTGCGTCCAGAGACGCTCATCACCTTCCCCTCTACCTTAAAGATAGGCTGACCATTGACATGTCGAACCTCAAAGTCATCGCCGCTGAATGACGCTACCCTTTCTCTGACGATGAGAGTCTCTGTCCGGTTGGTGATGTAAGCTGGGAAGATGCCGACCTGGTGCCCCGCCAGCGCAGCTGGAACTTGAGGGAGCGCCATTGTTGCTGTTGAGGTGACAATGATGAATCAAGATGATGTTGTTGAACTACCTTATTGTCAGGAGGAGGAGATAAAGAGTGCTATGACGGAGAGTTTAAGGTGCGCGTTTTATTGAAGGGTCGACAAAGAGGAAAGTATTTACAAAAGCTGTAACAGCGAAAAAGAATGTCACAAGGAATTGCCTCGGGTTGAGACAGAAATGTAGGTGCTTCATCGATGGCAGTCGCACGTTGCCTTGCACTTGCCTCCCAAGTTGGGTTGATCACTGCTACGAGGAACGCCTCAGATGGAGAAATGAGGCAGTGAAGGATGCCCATGAGGATTACTAGACCTCTTCTCGCTTGGGACTGAAATTCAAGAGAAGTCTCTTTCCAACATGTATTCTACCAAGAAACATTGTTCATCAAGACAAAGCATCCAATCTCCGTTCTCAACTGGTCCCCAAAGGTACCTACTTCACGAGATTGGCTATTCATTGAGCGACATGTCCGTGGATAGGTAAGCAAAGATGGAATTCATCACAGAATGAACTCATAGAGAAAGCTTTCGATTCATCAATCCGCCTCTACGGAATTTTTCAGCCATTATCGGCCCCCCAATGTTTGTGTCACAATACTTGGCTAAAATTACCCCGCCCAACCTGAACATCAGTCAGTTTTGCGGTTGTACTACGATCGCTAGTAGGACATGTTTGTTATCAATCACGGATCCTTCTTCGTGAGTGTAGCTGCTTCATACCATGCACAATAAGAGGTAGCCGGACGAGTGACACGATGATGGTAAGCCACCGGACGCTATCACGTAGTAACTCTACTTGAACAATCGAACAAGTTATCGCCGACGTACCATAAATGTATGGATCAACAGCTATTGAATTGGTATGAAGCTTATATAATGTACTAATCAAGACATATCCTTGATCAGTTAAGAACATGCACTGCACCGACTTAAGGCCATGGGACAGGCCTTACTGAGTGTTCTTGTAAATCAACATCACCCACCCTAGAGGGGCCAATCATCAAGCAGCGAGATGTTTGGACATAGGAGCACCAAATGCTCGGAACAATCACGTGATTGTCTCAAGAGTCTTGAAGACAAACCCGGTCTGGTGGTCTAGTGGTATGATTCTCGCTTAGGGAAAACCCTACAGCATAGCTTGCGAGAGGTCCCGGGTTCAATCCCCGGCCAGACCCTTTTCTTTTGCTCTCCCTGCTCTCTATGTTTGGGGTTTTGTTCTTATTGCGCTGTTGTTCGACTTGATGTTATCACAGCTGAGTTGGGATGAAATACCCGGCCCCACTTCAGCTGAGCTAATGAGAATTGCGGGACGAAGGTTTAACATGAAAGCCATTGTAAACGGTTATCAGTTGGTAAAAAGCCAACAGTGAATAGCACAAAGAGTTAGAAGAAAATAGAGTTAACCATTGTCTATCCTAATCTACCCACAACTAATACAAGAAACAGATCTCGGGCGCGAGAAAAAAGTCAAGACACGCAATGGGCGTCATTCAACCCACGATCCATTCAGGATATTTACAGAGCGAACAGGGCAAGGAAGGCAAGGGCGGCAGTGGAGACGCCAAGAGATGCAGCGCCGCTGATAATGGTGCTGGGAGTCTCAGCAGGGGCAGAGCCAGAGCCAGAGCCGGAGCCGGAGCCGGAGCCGGAACCAGACTCAGAACCGGAGCCAGAGCTGGATCCAGAACCCTCAGAACCAGAACCAGAACCAGAACCAGAACCAGAGCCAGAGCCAGAGC
>JABEEM010002684.1:0-16239 GCA_013363185.1 Fusarium secorum | reverse complement strand
TCGCAGCCCAGTGACGACATACCCGCGATGCAGACACAAGAAGTGTTTTCATGTCAAGGTGTAAGAGGATGAGTTCCAGCAATTCCGGGACCGCGAGTATCCTCGTCATAGTGTTTGCGAACTCCATTGCGAATGCTGATCAGCGTTGTTTATATCAAGGGATCATTCCAGATGCAAAATAACAAGACTCAAGAAAGGTGAAAATGATGCGGGTTGTCATACGAAGTTTTTATGCAACATATCGAGGCTTCAAAACCGATGATGTAGTGGTTATCAAATATGGAATCAACCTCACATGATGAACTGGGCTGCGAGTCATGATGCCATGGCTGCACTCTAGCGCATGCGACCATAATGTAACTTCATATGTTATGTTGGTTAAATAGAGTTATGCCAAAAACCCTGCCTCGGTAGCAAATGGCCAAGCCTGGTTGGGCTGGGCTGGGTTGGCTTACAAGACCTGCCTACTTGGGACGTGAGTGTCAATCCTGTTTGACTCCCGTATTCATGGCGCTAATGAGATTACACCAACGAAGCAAATCACCGCCTCAATCCGATAAGGTTTTGTACTTTAAGGATCAGGCTGGGATGCCGTTAACTACTTGAGACATGAAGCAGAGAAATGGCACGCAAATAAGGGTCAGGCTAGATATAGAGGTATATTTATCTCATTCATTAGCTGTGCTGTTGTGTACATCACCGCCTTGGTCGAAGAATATCTTCCCTAGTGCTCCTTTCATGACACCATTACACACAGTGACAAAGGAATTCCCAGACGCCCAGACTCCAATCATGCTGCCAAAGGCCCAGAATATCAGTCCCTTCTTACCCAGAAAAAAAAACAAGCAGTAAATCCTTGTACAAGTGCCCCGTGAAGATTAAAGAGGTCATAGAGGAGAGGAGAGGCGTGCGGGCGCAGTCTACTTGGTTCGTTCCAGAACCTCGACTCGCTTGTTTCCGAGGTCAACAATCTTGCCGACGAGCTTGCCTGCCTGGTCCATCTCGGTGATGTCGTCGGCGCCTCCCAGGCTCACGCCGTTGACCATAATATTGGGTACGGTCCTTCGGCCTGTTGTCTCGAGTAGCTGATCTTGCAGGGCTTGGCCTTGGGGATGGACATCGAGCTCAACGACGTAGGGCTCGGGTGTGATGGAGTACTTTTCGATCAGAAGGCTCTTGGCTCGCTTCGAGAAGGGGCAGTACGTCTTTGAGAAGATGATGACTGGATGATGATTAGTGATTATGGTACTTCCAGTGTTTGCTCTCGGAGACCTACCGGGTGATTTCTTGAGGATAGAGTCAAGCTCTTCGCGAGCCGCAATTGCCTCCTTGCTCCTCGTCTCTGTCTCGGGTTTCTTCTCAGCGGCGGCAGCAGGAGCTGGTACATCGCCAGACTCTCCGCCAACAGGCTTGATGATTTTATCCTTATCCTGACCTTCCGCAGAACTTCCAACTCCCACAACCTTCTTGGGAGGATCGGGCCGCAGACCTCCCTTCTCGTTCGCCTTGCCCTTCGCCTCGGCCTCGGCCGCCTTGAGACGCTCCTGCATCTGAGCAGCTAACTTCTGGTCGTCTGCGTCGATATCGCCGTCTCCATCCTTGTCAGCGTGAGGCTGTCCAGCCTTCTCTCCGGTTGCAAAGTCGACGATAGGTGCCGGGGGTTCGTTTGCGCTCATGGCATTTTGGGTCTTCTTGATAAACTCTTGGCCTGTATAGGTCTCTGCATCGTGATGCGAGTCGAATCCCGAGGTGTAGAAGAGGATAAAGATGAATGTGCCAATCGTCGCCAGGATTAGTAGGCGTACTCGGCGTGGAGAAGGCATGTCGGCGGGATGATGATCTCGGGACCAGGGGGTGGGCGCGCTAGGGAGCGAGCTCTGGTCAAGAGCTCTTGAGCGTCGCGCCGGCGAGCGATTGGAGTTGATGGAGGAGCAGCAGGGTCGTCTCGGATAGCGATGATTAAGGAGCGTCGAAAAAGACGGGAAGGACAGTGAGAAAAATATCGGTCGGCTGGGGTGTTGAGCCGAAGACGACGGTGGGAAAATGGGAATGGAAACGGAAATGAAGAGGAACGGGATACGAGAGTCGACTCCCAGGGACAGACAGATTCTCCATTAACTAGAACCTGAGGTAAGGGAGCGCTCTCCAATTCCAGCGGAGGGTTTAGATGCCTGTGGCCAATCAGGGAGGGGATATCATGGGGATAAGACAGTGCGTGTCATCATGGACTGTGCTACAGGACAGTATTTTATTTTAGACCCTTGATAAACCTAGAATTTGAACAGTAATATCTTATAAATTTTATGGATTGTATGAAATCAAATAGCTACAGACAGTATTTGATAGTAACATATAAAATTATAAACCATGTTTGGTTCAAGTATCTCATCAATGCCCATGTAGCCATCCAATATTAAAGCCAACACACCGATATCAGAAGAGCCAGCTTCTGATTTCCTCTCATCACTTCCGCCCGACTATTGCAAAACCTTGTTCTTCTGCAAGTCAGTACATGCATCATATTAATCGTGGGCTTGTCAACTACCATTGAATATCCATACCGTCGGCCGCTCCACGGAATGGTGCATCTCCTGGTCAGGTACAGCCTGTGCTCGCACACTCTCACTAGGCTTCTGAGGCTCTTCCAACAAAACTTGGGGGGCTCCATGGTGATAGTGTGATCTTGCGCGGTGCAAAAGGGCTGCTCTTGTTGCGTGGAGGTGTCGAAGATGTTGATTACTGTGGCGGTGATGGTGCATTGCTGGTGCAGCCTCGAGAGTGAAGGCCCAAAGGAAGAAGGCTAGAAAGAAGGAGAGTTTGAAGGACAACATTTTGGGTTGTTAACTGAAGTGATGCAATGAATTGGTTTGACTATGTGCTTGCTGCTATCACGAAAACTCTACTGGGCTATTCGCTCTTATATGTCCTTTGGGATCCCTTACTCCCTTCTCCCATCGAGACCATATGACGAGTATTGTACTTACAATGAGTCTGTTCCATGCTTCAGTACCGCATTCGGTCACAGTCGTTCTGTCTTGGGGCCCCTCGGGAGGAATTTGCAGGGTCGTGGGCCGCACTGAGACAATCTTCTAATAGAGCTGTTTGCGACAAGAAACTATTTCTGGTCCCGCCAGCCCCTTCAACTTATGCTCCCTCCATCACATGAACCCTTTTATCAGGATAAATCTCATACGAACAAGTTTTAAACCCCTCATATAAGCTATTTCCTTGGCCGTTGAGACCGTCGTCAATGTTGATCTGGCCCTCGTGGAAAGGGAAGGCTGGTACTCCGTACTTGTGAGACATTCTCAATAATCACGCTACATGTGACATTGTGGGGTTTACAGTATCACGATCTGAATGTTGTCAAGCAGCGATCTGGATCAAACCTGCATCAGAACTATGAAGTTGACGTGTTAATCTTGCTCATGATATTGACTTACATGGAGGCCATATATGAAGCATGACTAATCGAGAATGTTGCTCCGAACCAATAGAAACCTGCCAAAACTCTTTTTCACAGGGAGCATCCATAGTGGCACGGGCGTTGATGGATCTTGACAAGTTGCATTTCAAGTGACTTCGATTATGATAGAAAGAAGTGTCCTTTTTACTTTCGACTGAGTCATATCTTGGATTTTCATAGCATACAACGGAAAATCATATTCATTTATTTGTTTATCCTTTCTGTTTTCTCATTTTGATTCCGAAGTCTGTCGTTGCAATCCCTTGAACTCACTGTAGTTGTCTACCCTTGAGTTCTCCGACCTCGTACAGTTTTAAATCTGCCCCTTCAATACTCTGCTCGAGGGTTTACAACAATCACCAATAATACTTCCTGGTCTCAGATCAAAGATTAGACCCTGGCAACCTTCGCTATTCAACCTTGAAGAGCTCTCGCCTGTTTGAGGCATCAGATATTCAGTATGGCTCCCTCAAGGGCAAAAATCTCGTCACTCATGATCCCCCTCGTCTTGGGTATTGTCCTCTGCATCTTCGCAGCACCAACACTCGCCTCAGCTCCAGCTGCAGCCTCACAGCCATCTCCCGAGGCAGATGTGGAACTTATCTGCCACACAGATAACCCCAAAGACTGTTACCCAAAGGTGTTTCAACCAACAGATGAGTTCCAGGTCGTCCACGATGATCAGGAACTTCCTCACGGACTCCATGTCCGCCTGAATATGTCCAACGGCAAGAAGGAGGCCAAGATCAATGTCCCCGATGAAGGAAACCCTGCACTCGAAGGCCTCCCGGTTGACCAGGCTGTTGTTGTCGTCGATCAGCAGCAACAGGAGGACCCCCAAATTCCCAAGGGCGCCCCAGCTTATGAACCTATTGGCAAAATCAAGGAGCCCGAGGGCGAGGATTTCGTCGGTAAGCCCTTCTTCACCGCCATGAAGATGTTGAAGGCTGGCGAATACGGCCAGGGCAAGGAGCTTGACGATGCGCTCGAGGGAATGGAAGAACTGTCACATGATATTTACTACGGTCTCAAGGTCACCGAAGACCCGGCGGTGCTGAGGGCTCTCTTCTGCATGATGGCAGATTCAGATGTTGCTTACCCTGCTGATATCACTCCTCGGGATCATCAAGCAGCTGCCATCCTCGGGGCCGCGCTGCAGAACAATGCTGCGGCATTGAAAGAGGTCACCAAGCAGTGGCCTAGTCTCATGGAGGGTCAGTGCCCGAGCAACAGCAAGTCTCTAAAGGAGTCTTTCTATACACCTCTTGTGCCCGCTCATGTTCCATCGTCGGTCAACACCAAGACGTTGGCCTCTACAGCGAAAGCCAAGGTTGGGGCTATCAACGGCCTTATCAAGAGCGATGCCATCCGAGAGGAATTCCTCAAGAACGACGGCATGAAGCTGTTGCTTGAGGTGCTCGTGCCTGAAGGCAAAGAATGGGATGCTACACAGCGCAAGGTCGGCCAGTTGGTTCTAGATACTTTCTTGGATGAAGATATGGGCGCAAAGCTTGGTCAGTGGCCTCGCACGGAGCGAGACAGCGACGCAAAATGCCGAGTATTCGAGACAAGTACCGGAGAGGGGTGCTGGGACTACCATGTGGCGAGGATCCTGAAGGAGAACAAGAGAGACAGCGGACATTGGAGCCGGGATCTACATGATCGGCTTGCGGCATTGAGGAAGAGCGGAAAGGTGCCTCCTCGCGTTGAATTGTAGAGCACAGTATTAGTAGCATAGGTAGTGTAGCATCTGCCAAGCGAGATTATTATAGGCAGAGCAATAGAGCAACTACGTATTCCAAGCTGTAAAAATTGAGTATTGCGACATTCTGCATGTGAGATTGCTGTGCCCAAATGTGGTGCAATTGAAGGATTGATCCTGATGTGGTTCGCTAGATTGAGCTCGGTGCAGGAGAATTTCGGACATTACATTGACCTTACTCCATCTTACAACCAAGCAACAAAACATTCATGGATCTTGCTGACACCGGATCCTGAGATAACCAGGTACCTCTAACCTACTAACCTTAGTACTTATATACCATAACCGGGCCCCGTTTTGATACGTATTTCTGCTTTCCGGCTCTTTCGGACCCAAACCTCAGTCTCTCTCGTCTAAAATGAATCAAGACGTGCCCTTCCAGCTAAGGCATGATAAAAAAGGTCGTGGAATCTTCTCCACCAGAGCCTTTTCTCCAGGCGACATCATCCTCCCATTTACACCAACGATTCTCATCCCCTCGCTATCTCATATAAAAACCATCTGCAGCCACTGCTTCAAGCCGGCTGACGTACGCTCCTGTTCCGGCTGCCATGCTGTGTCCTACTGCGATGCCGCCTGTCAATCTGCAAACTGGACTGCAGTCCACTCCAAAGAGTGCAAACTACTGCGTAAGGTGACCGAGCAAGGACACCCGGGCATACCGACGCCCGTACGCGCAGTGATTCAGGCGCTGGTGAAGCCTGGTATTGGCGCTGCGCTGGAGAACCTTGAAGGAAATGTCGAGTCTTGGAGGAAGAGTGACAAATGGGCTGACATGGAGATGATGGCCATGGGAGCTACTGCGTTTACTGGGCAGGGCACGGGCCAAGAGGAATTGCAGAAGACGCTGGCTCTACTCTGCAAGGTAAGTCCCCTCAGAACTGCACGGTAACAGGTCAATATACTGACACACTGCAGATTCAGACAAATGCCTTTCATAGATATGATGCCGATCTTGGCCAGGTTGGCATCTTTCTCGAACCAAAGCTCGCCATGGCCAACCACTCCTGCATCCCCAATGCCATGGTGCAGTTTGTTGGCAGGAAGGCCATTCTGAGAGCTGAAAAGCCGATCAAAGTCGATGAAGAGATTGAGATCTCTTACACTGGTATGTCTCCCCATAAGATATCCTCAAGATGCCCACTGACATGCTGTCAGATTACACGTTCCCTCGGTCTAAGAGAAAACATGCACTCGCACCGTATTTTTTTGATTGTCAATGCCCTAGATGCGAGAAAGACCTCAACGTCTATCAAGTCTGCGCCGGCTCTCCAATCATCAATATGAACCGCCATAGCCTGGTTGCTGACGTCGGCAAGCTTGGCAAGCACCCTGCTGCAACAGATTCGACCAAAGCCTCAACGGCTACGAGTTTCAGCGAGCGACTATCTGACTTAATAGATGAGAAAGACCCTACCTTATCACCAGAGGATCGTCGAAGAGTACTTCGAGCTCGTTACCATCAATGCAAAGGACTGACAGCTGAGAACTTTTGGGCAGTATCACCGCTCCCACAGCTGCTGACTGAGGTATCGATCTTGTACATCGAAGAAAGCAACTTCATATATGCTTTAACTACGGCATGCTTCGTTGCGACTTCCAGCGAACCTTATCGACATGTCTTGCCATATCATCCTATTCGCATCAAGGGCCTTTTACTCGTCGCCAAATTACTTGCCAATACGGCAGCTGACACAGCTTCGCTCGGCAACTCACAAGCCGTGGCATCAAAAGGAGATATTAACCAGAGGGCTCTTCAGACACTACAGGATATTGACCAAGTTTCCTTGTGCCAGATGCTTCTCATCATGATTATAGCGTCTGTTCCCAGAGACTATGTTCGAGAATGGGAAGTCTCGGCCACCGCTCAGCAGATGCTGGATGAGATCAATGAGCTACCAGGAAGAGACCGGGAGTTATCTCTTATCAACGCCTGGAAAGAGAATCCCGAGGGCGAACAAGCTCGAGCCTTCTTTGAGTATGCTGTAGTGAAGCAAGTAGATTCTCTGGCAAATTTGGGACTTGAGATACTTGAGATGGACTTTGGCTATTAAATAGAGATAATTTAGTGCTGGTTTAGGAACCGAATAGATTCTCAAGTTGAGAATTTAGATACTCGGGGACTGGACTTTGGATCTATTATTGGGTGCCGTAACATTTCATTATTATATACATAGTAGGTCTTTATATCCTCGTCAACCATCCTGTCACGTACGAAGTACCAGGCGCGTAAAGTGGTTAAGCTTACAGACACACTCTCATTGGCCGATCTCACAACAAGCTTGCGACGGGCCCCACTCTCTACTAGGCTACCTAGGTCCCTGGAAAAAACGCTGGCAAGCAAACAGGTACGTACCTTTAGCACTGCAGTGTACCTACCTGTACGTACTAAGATATCTGCATTATTGGATCGCCATTATTTTTTATTCCTTTCAAATATTGTTGCCTCACGACGTGATCTCTTTCCACGTTTCTCCTTCTAGCGGCGCATTATTTGCGCTCGCACTCGCATAAAGTTCGTAATGGGTAAGAAAGCAAAGAGAAAAGCTGCCAAACTCGTCAACAAAGCCCTTACAGCCCTAGGATCTGACCCAATCCCCGATCCCATCGACAAGGCCTCTTCAAGCGACAACCAAGATGAGGTCCAAACCTTCGACAAGTTCGACCAAGGCGCTCCTGTCACGACGGCCATCGCGACTCTCGAGAAGGATGCGTCAACACCTAGCGGCAGCCTGAAGCGTTCCAATCCCCATGACGCGGATGACGGCGGAGAGTGGCAGGTCGTTTCACGGGCTGCAAAGAAGCTTAAGAAGGTCCCTAAACCTGGAAAGAATTATCCCACCATTGCATTCTCGCCTAATGCGCGACTGCAATCCAAGATCAATATTTCCCAAATGCGAGACCTGGTTACATATATCTTTGCCGACGGAGCTGGCCCTCAATGGATCGGCATTACCCATCGCCCAGCGTTCCGAAAGATTGTGGCTATAATGATACCCGGTATTGAGGAGGCCATGTTTAAACACAACGTTGACTTCGATACATATAACGATGCTGATAGGGAGGGAAATGCTGTTGTAACGTCGCCGGACGACTATTATCCCCGGCCGCTGAAGAGAGAGCGCCTACCCGAGGCTCTGCAACCATTCGCGGATATGTTCACGCATCTATGGCCCGTCAAGACACCCGGTGATGATAAACACGGGAAGATGCATTCGCCCTTGGCCGCTTTCCTGACAACCCCCACCCCGAAGGAAAAAAAGGGGGCAAAGAAGGGCATCAAACCAGCACACGAGCCTTCGGGATGGAAGAACGAGAGAACACGCATCACTGAGTTCCTTTGTACAGTTGATGATCTAACTGACAACGGCTACTTGGTTCATCCAGCTATGCTGGAAGGTGTTGCTAGAGATCAGTTCGTTCTCCCCGAAGGATGGGTCATCACCCATGTGAAAAACCTTGAAGAAGGTCAAGTCCCAGAAGACGAAGTTGAAAAGGACAGCATCACAGAAGGACGAAACGTTCTGGCCCTGGATTGTGAAATGTGCATGACTGGAGAGGACGAGTTCTCTCTGACAAGAATCAGCATAGTCGACTGGTTCGGCAACGTTGTACTCGATGAACTTGTCAAGCCTGATAAGCCCATTACCGACTACGTCACCCAATTCTCTGGCATCACAGAAGAGATGCTTGCACCTGTAACAACTACATTGCATGACATCCAGCAGAAGCTACTCGAACTGCTGACCCCTCGCACAATCTTGATAGGACACTCTTTAGAGTCAGATACCAAGGCTCTCCGCATCACTCACCCCTTTATCATCGACACATCCATCATTTATCCGCATCCTCGCGGTCCTCCTCTCAAATCATCTCTAAAATGGCTGGCGCAAAAATATCTGTCAAAGGAGATTCAAAAAGGTGGTGCAAATGGCCACGACAGCATCGAAGACTCTAAGACCTGCCTCGATCTTGTCAAACAGAAATGTGAAAAGGGCAAGGCCTGGGGAACATCTGACTCACAGGGAGAGAACTTGTTCCGCCGACTAGCGCGAGCTGGAACTGCATACAAGGCCCAAGGGGGGGCCGCAGGTGGCGCGGAGGTCGGCAAGACGAGCGCAGCTGTTGACTGGGGCGATCCCTCTAAGGGGGCTGGAGCCGGCGCAACTCATCAGCTCGGCTGTAAGAACGACGAGGACGTAACTAACAACGTAATTCGTGCTGTGCAGGGAGACCCGGATGGCCTCGAAATCCGCGGCGGCGGTGTTGACTTTGTCTGGGCGAGAATGCGAGAGATTGAGGCCCTTCAAGGCTGGTGGAACCGTAACCGTGTCGACAACACAAACAGTGACGGTGGTCCTCCACAAGACCCCAAGGCCGTCCCATCCGACAAGCCAGAGCTCGAGCGGGCCCTCGTACGCCTTACAGAGCGTCTCACACGCATCTATGATGCCTTGCCGCCCTGCACAGCCTTCATGTTGTACAGCGGTTCGGGCGACCCGCGCGAGATGTCGCGTCTGCAGAAGGTGCAGACACAGTGGCGCAAGGAGTACAACACACCCGGCAAGAACTGGAACGACCTGAGTGTCAAGTGGACCGATGTCGAGGAACAGGCGCTCAAGGAAGCGGCGCGAAAGGCTCGGTCAGGCATAGGGTTTATCTCGGTGAAGTGAAATACCAAAGGGACGCAAAGTTGTCAGATAACAAAGGACACTGTTGCAACTGAAGATGAAATGTCAGATGCGTAACGAATGCATAGTCTATCTTGCTGAGGGACTATATACGGTACTACAAAAAGACTACTTCCATGTAAACAGACCACCGTCTGTTAAAACGTGCACAAACAAACGAGATCAAGTACAAGGATCATTACAACTTCTCATTAGAATTGTGCCCAGTAAATCCCGGCTCTTCATCGTCCCAGGCTGGTGAATCATATCCAGAACCTTGGCAGTATACCCCTCCGAAATTATATAACTACACTTTCATTCCCACAAAACCTACTACATAAAAAACAGTAGACATGCTGGGGCTTCGATGACCCTTTGTGTAAATCCCCCCCTCCCTGAACCAGCTTTTTGTTACGCCAACGCTAGTATGGACATTCTCAAAAAGAACGTATCCTTAGACACAAAAGAAAATTGACTCAAGGCAGTCAGGATCAAGTAATAAAAATTTGCCATAAAAAATCCCGTATGTAACGCCTTCTCGTTCGCTTGTACTTTCAGAGCTCGAGTTCCTTCGTGAGAACCTGCGGCTGTGACTGAATTGTGTTCAATCCATAACCAAAAATGAGGGAAGGTGAGCATGTGTGCTCATGTGCAAGGATCTTGTGGACCTTGGTCTATAAATCGTGTACATGGTTTCGCCCCTTGAGGCAACCAAACAAAAAAGAAACTAGTATTAGGTTGAAACCCGAGAAGGGTGTGTAGTGGCTGATCATGTCGACGAGTGTTATAGTAAGCAACATAGAAGAGTGACAAATAGACCTTCTACTTGGCTATAACAGCAGAAATATCAAGTGCGAGGTCTGGCAGGAGGATCTTCGACAAGCTCAGCGGAGCTGCCGAGCAGATCCACGTCACGGTGCAACGGGTCAACCCGGCTGACACCATGTTGTGACACCATGCCAAAGCTGGCCGGCCGCTCATCAACTGAAGGGCCGAAGTCGATGTTGGTGAATTCGCCGGGGAACTCCATGGACGAATTGGACGACAATCGCTTCTGGGAGTTGGTTCGCTCAAACGGTAGCCGCGATGACGCTGATAGTGTAGCACGGTGGTGACTAGAGGTGCGGCTAACAGCATCGGGGTCTCCTCGCCACTGAGATTCGAAGGATATCGTGGAGCCTGGCATATTCATGAGGGTAAGAGATGGCGCTCGGCTGTGATCACTGCCCCCAAAGTGGCCAGAAGCACGCTTGGAGCTCTTCCGAGGAATCTCTGGGGCATCGTCATCCTCAGCTTCGCGCAGTGCGATATGTGGCGCCTTGGACAAAGACTTGCTTGGCTCTCGAGGGAAACTCTCGCTACCGGCACTGAAAGTACGTCGGGGTCGCTCCAACACAGGACTCTCCGGCTCAGAGTCTTGAGGATCACCGTTGTCATCTAGTAGAGCACTTTGAGGTTGACGTCCGGGAGACCGCCTTGGTCGAGGCTCGTCTTCATCATCTGAGTCAATTGGACCGTTCCGTAGTACGCCCATAGCCACTGGAATACCCTCAGGGGGCGACTCTCCACCATTCCTAGCCATCATGGCTGGAGGCATCCGTGAGCTCCTCACAACTTCGAAACCCTTGCCCTTCTCCTTTGTCTTTCCACCGAATAGATTCCGGAACCAGCCCGAGGCAGTAGCCACAGGACCAGTTGGATCGGCGGGACCAGTTCCAAGTTTCCGGCCCGGGCCGTCCGAGTTCAAGGCGGGTCCACGAACCCCGTAGTAAAAGTCAACCTCGCGAGTGGCATAATCGGGTCGGTTCGGAGGTATGCTGGCTTGAGAGTATCCAGCGGGAGGGGGCGCTGGCGTTGCTCCTCGAGAAATATCCGCGCCCATATCTGCAGGATCGCCTAGAACTCCAGCTGGGTTAGCCCCCTTAACATCTGCTGTGTTAGAGCCACCAGGTCCTTCAGAGTGGATGGACTCGTTCATCGTCTGTCGTCTTCGAGGAGGTCGATAGTAAGGATCGGCAGCATCTATTGATTGTGTAGGATGATGGCGGGCAGCGCTGGGGGACGGCAGGAACGAAAATGTACTCCTCTCCCCAGGGGTGTTGGGCATGTATGAGCTGCTGCTATCCACGTTCTGCGGCATGCCAGAGTAGACATCGATGCTATCGAGCGCCGAATCGCTCCTATGCCGAGGGTTCATGAGTCCACCGAGACTAGCACCAGACTCGCTTCGAACCCTTCCGCTTGGCATGGCATATCCTGACTTGCCGCTATCGTCCACGTCCAACATTGCTGCTGTCGACAACTGGCTTGCTCGGGATGGACCAGTGTTACGTTGCTGTGTGTTGCGGCGAGACAGCTGTCGCATACCAAAGATCTTTGTGAGTCCGCCACGGGTCAGACCTCGAGCGTCGTCTCCGCCAGCTCCAAGCATGCGAGCCGCGACCTCGATAATGGTCTGCAGTGCGTTGAGGAAGAACCCAAATATCAAAGCCGCACCGTGGATTCCTAAGATGATGTAACCAATCCAACCCTTGTCGCCCTCGGAAACATCAAGAGTAGGCACAAATGCTACCATTAGTAAGATAGAAATTAGACGAAGTGCTCCAAAAAGTGTATGATAAGCATTCATCGCTGTTGAGCGCTGAAACGGCCGGAAGGCATGGATGGTGAGAATATGAATCACTTCGCAAATGGCGAGCAGTACCACCTGAGCGATACCACTAGGCTGCACGGCACCGACAGTGATACCCCGGAGGAATGTTAGGAAGACGGGAATGAGAGCGAATCCAGCAGCCTCGTCGGAGTATGTATTATACAGAGGGCCGTATAAGAGAACAGTCGGTAAATCATCGTAGAGGACGGACTTTGGCCTTGTTCTGATTATGAGATAAAAGAGGTATGCCGCGAAGATTATGAGGAAAACCAAGGTAACAACGGCCAGGGCAATCGTATAGGTCGGAGAATCGCCAGCAGTGACTAGCTGAAAGCACGACAGGGCGATGATCGGGAATAAGAAATAGTTGAAGACAATGCGGACGGCGTTGCCAACGGAAAAGGGGACATTCTTTGAACGCAGATCTTCCTCGGGGGTGTTGTTGATCTTTCGGAATAACCACTGCACTGCAAATGCGCCCTGAACTAGAACGGTAACAGAAGCGATGCACACACATAGCCAAACCATCATACCGGCCCAGATATCTTTACTCTCAGCCATGCCAACCAATTGACCAAGCTCTTGAAGTCCATAAGTGGCATTGGTGACATAAATACCATCGACAACGCTCTGCCATGATGGGGCATCGGCGACAAAGCTCTCGTTGAACATTAGAGTCGACCAGGCCATCTGGCTGACAATGGGTTGATAGAAGCCGGGATAGTCAAGGGTGAGGCCACCGCTTAGCGCGATAAATTGGATATACTGAAGACAATCTCCAAAGCCCGGCGTGACAAGACGGAGCAGATCAACATCTCGACCATAGTTGGAAGTCCAGTGAAAGATATCAGATGAGCCCCAAGGACTGAAGATGGCTGAGAACACGACTGCAAAACCTGTAAAAAGGAGCACTATCATGGGTAAAAACTTGAGTAGCCACGAGAGATCTCCCAAATCCGGTGTCACCGCCATGGAAACACAGCCAATCTGAGGAGCATCGCGAGTCCCGTCGATAATCGACATAGTAGGTGCTAGGGACGCAAACGCATAAGATGAGTAGGCGTCCCATGTGATGTTAATAGAAGGTAGCTTGTATGCATCACTATAGATTTGTGGTCAGTACATCTCTCTTGACTTCAATTCATGAGTAGTTTATGGGCAAGGACGTACCTATAATCGGCTTCTCCAAAGTAAGGTCCAAGCGGGCAAGATCCGTTTACCAGTGAAGTGTTACAGAAATTAAATTTGTCGTTGTTATACGGAACATATGTCAAGAAGTGAACCTTGGGGAAGTAAGTCGTAGCGGTGTTGTAGCCATCTTTCTTCTGGGGAGTTTCGGCGATTTTGCCATTGATATCGCTGGCATCCTTCCAAGAAGGGTCATCGGGCGGTGGCAGGGCGGTGGTCGTTCGGGCACCCGTGACGTTTCCCCAAACAATAACTCGAAGGTTGTGTTTCTCGTTCTCGGTATCGAAGACGGCATCGGCGTATAAGGGAACCCATTGCAGCCTCGTCGGTTCGTGCAAGCGGTAGGCGTCGTTGAGACAGTTTGTGAAAGGGATCCTCACGGCATGAGCAGGCGATACGGCGTGCATTGCAATGAGAAGAGCGACGAGTAGACTTTTCGACAACCGGGATATCGTGCTGTATCGAGGGAGCCACGCCCTTTGTCGAGGGACGGCTTGTGTCATGGTTGTGGAATAACACTGATTGCACGAGTGACCAGAAGAAACTACGGGAGCGAAGGCAGCAGGCGTGGAGCCAGATATCGGGGATTTCGATGACCGTGCCACATGTCGCCTCCTGGGCAGCTCTTGGATGAGGCCGCGATGGTGAGAGTAAGGGCGGCAATCTTGCGAACAGTCGACAAGCTGTTGACTGGCCAGACCAAGCTGCATAGCTTCGAGATTAAGACTATCCAAGAAGCTGGAATAACCAAGACTGTTGAAATTTGCCAGTGGACTCAAACTGTGAAGGCGAGCAATAGGATCGGAGAGGTTCGTGGTGGCTCAGACGGAGATCATCTTGGGTGTCGAGAAGAGTAAGCCGACAGAAGATTAGAAGACCGACCAGCAAACGAGCAAACGAACGAAGGAGCGAGCGACGTGATTCTCGAGAGATGGCAACGGATGTGGGATGATGTTTGTTTAGATGACCACGGATCAAATGCTGGTTGCTACTAGAGTTATCTATGATGGGTAGACAAAGCTGATGAAGCTACCTGAAATACAGAAATAGGGAAGCGAAGCGAAGCGAAATCGATTGACGGAACGAGCGAGTGAAGAATTAGGCAGGAAGGAAGAAACCAAAGAGAGGAGGAGGAGGAAAAAAGGCCCAACAGTAGGTCGAGCAGCAAAATGCGTGAGCGAATAGGTAGGTTCTGCTGTGCGCGCAATGCAATGGTCGTGTGTCGATCGAACCTGACGGATGGATTCTTTTTTTGGGGGGGCAGCAAGGGAAGAGAGACGCCCTTGTCCCAGTCGTTGAAGTGGGAAGAACAATCTAACGGGGGACCCATGGAGAAGTATCAGGTACATGTCAAGTCAGCGCTGGGGATAAAACGCTAGAGGGGCCTGTATGTAAGTCTGTAAAACGCCCCGGGCCAGACGGCAGTGCACATGCACCTGAACTAGCTGCTGGCTGCTGGCTGTAGGGAGCTGAACTGGATGGACGGGATTCTGCTTCCCGTAATACACGAAACGGTCGCTGTCCGCTGATGATGGATTCCCCCCCAAATGCCCTGGGCTGGTGAGGATCTGCAACTATAAGTGGATTGTTTCCTGGTGAGCATTACGAGCTCCAACTTGGATTTTATTTAACTGACCCGTATCTCATACTTCTTGTGCCTCATAATGCACCATGATTTACGCTTAAATCTCCTCTTAATCAGCCCTGGTACGAAGGAGTTCGACACCTGGCCTCGAGTGAGATTTTGTGGAATGAATATTCGTACCTACCTAGGCAAATGGAAGGATTCGGTTTTGGAGCTATCGGCTCTGGTGTCTGCTTCAAAGCTGGGCATTGTGGCTGGGTCCACGCTAAGAACGCATGTCCTATCTTTATCTCAGGCCATCTCAGCTCTCAAGTCATGGATGCTTATCAGGAGACGATTTCCATTGATTTGTGCGACCAGTTCAGATTATCATCTAAGAGATGCTATGCTGCATGTAAGAGGTGACGATTGCTTCCAATCTCTGCAGTTCTTGTCCTACCACATAGAACTGCCTCTCTGTTAGGGATTATTACCTCCTCCAGATGAACCTCAAGTATCCGATACTTGTGTCCTGCAGCTTTCGTAAAACAAAACCCCTCCCATTGGATCCCAATCTGCGCTAGCCTCTGGCGTTTAGCGCAAAACGTCATGGCTTGCGGCTTAGATTGAGGCCAATGATGGAGCTGTCCCTTCTAAAAACGGGCAACGGCCGCTGGACAACACCTACAAATCTTTCCATCATTTGATCGACGTTTTGTTAGGTTATCTCTTTGAGCGGCACAAGCCTCCAACAGGTCACTCGCCCCACTTTGCTTACTAACCTTGCTAGTACCTGCGGGGTACGTGAAGTTCTCGTCAGACAGCTTCTTCATTCAACACAGCCAAAATCATCAAAATCCTCATACAAATTGACCCTAACACGTCTCAATTAAAACGATGAGCTCCCAAAAGATACCTGATTATATAGATGATCAC
>JABEEM010002683.1:0-17750 GCA_013363185.1 Fusarium secorum | reverse complement strand
CCCACTTACTTAGATCTTACTTACTTACTTCTTAGAGGCTTTACTTACTTACTTCGCTGCCGGGCTTACTTACTTACTTATTACTTACTTACTTAGTTACTTACTTGCAATTACTTTACTTATGTCGAACGCTGAATCTTGTTACTGCGTCTGAGCGTGTATGGCGGCCACTTTGGGATCTTGGTGAGATAAATAGAACACGGTTAGGAGATTTGCGATCTCACAGGCGCCACAAAGCACGTCGGAGATACATTGGACGGCCAAGGGTGATGGCCCTTCCACTGAGCCCTGCAGGATCACTTGGTCGCCAAATGTACTCCGTAATAACATGTTATTAAATTCAGAGCTCGGCAGTTGACTTACAACAAAAGCTCCGCTCAGTAAGTATTACAGTTAAAGTGAGCAGCTAAAGGCCCAAAGGCCGTTTATCAGTCATGAGTCGCTCAGTTGCAGATCTCCTACGACATAACTGCAGCGCCAGAAGGAAGAAAAACATTCAAGCACTGGTTAACGCTTGATGCAGTGGGGGCTTCGAAGAGTAAGTATTGCGTTCTTTAAAGGGGGCATGCTTGTTGCGACTTTGGATAAGAGCTTGCTTTAGATGACAATGCTACGACCACTCTTGTCGATAGCAACGTCTCCTCAAGCGGCATCTTGGAAGCAGCCTTGTGCAGCACTACATGAAAATATCACTCAAAATTCATCTGTAGGGGTTCTCCATTACAGACGCTGTCTTGTGTACAGCATATCACCGGTATTTCTATTCATCTACAGGCTCGGACTATTGAGAGCTAGAATATTCAGTTTCTTCTACTAGTTTACCACCACTAATTGAGAGGTCTAGGAGATATGCTGTTTTCGCCTCTGATGTATCGATCCGCACTGAGTTCAAAATGCGGTGACTTGCTTGTGAACACATGAGATACGAAGACTTACTTGGTTCTGCAAGAAGCCCCCCAGTATAAAGACTTATTACACCAAAGAACAAATCCAGTAAGCCTTGAATCGTGATGTGAAAATCCCTGGCCATATGTTTGAACAAAACGGAAGGCATTGACGGTTGTTCACGGAGAGTGTAGATGAGTTTGAGACCCTCGCCTATAACTAGACCCGTTTTGCCATAATGAGTCTGAGACCTCACTTTCTTTTTAATCTCCTTGGTGACCTTTTAAAAGACAGTTGAGCCCCCAAATCTCGAGAGTCTAGGTCATGATCAGCAATACAGGAGACATGAATTTATTTCCAGCAAGGGTTAATCGTGTGGACAATCTGTGATCGAATTGAAACTTAAGAGATGTCTACAAGGAAGCCCAGAATAATATAGATAATACTGCCATAGTCTGCTTGAGCTTCATTATAGCTATGGAAATGAAGTTCTCATAATATGATGAAGTTAAGTCTCCAATGTGTACAGTGCAGTTTAGTTATGATGTATATAGGCATTATTCTGGGATGAATACTTAACACATCACGTGCTATTTCCTTCCCGGTCTGGTGGTCTAGTGGTATGATTCTCGCTTAGGGAAAACCCTACAGCTCAGCTTGCGAGAGGTCCCGGGTTCAATCCCCGGCCAGACCCTTTCTTTTGCCATTCCCAGGTCCTACAGCTCTGAGGTATTCTTCTTTTTGCATTTATGGACTTTTTCAATGCTTTAATCAAGTCCTATCACAATGGTGTAGACTGATGATATAGGACCTCTATTTACAATCGCCTTGGATGGTCATAAGGTTTAGTGTAATCATGCAAAGTCATGCCAATCTTCCCTTTGTTAGGCTCTTACTGTGTCTTCCAGTACTTGCTAATACCACCATCCTCTCCAGTAAATGGATCAGCGACAGGATTCTTGACGTCCCATACTGCTTTGAAGTCGTCTGCACTATCGCCCCCCTCATCCCATGTCCATGAAAACCCTCTCGGATAAGCTCCCATCATACAGAATCCCTCCAGTGGCACCTCTGCAACAGCAATCCTCGGGTTTTCGGCAGCAATACCACGAGCGTCTCCAGTCATACAACCAAAAGATGCCGTGTTAGCGGATGGATCGTATGATTTGTGTGCAACACCTGCTGGGATGACAAAAAGATCTCCCACGTTGACCTCGAGCTCCAGTCCGCCGTCTTCATAAGCTGTTCCAGAAGTATGCTCTTGTGGATCGTCGCTCAAGTCTGCAACACCCCAGCGGATGCGGCCAGGGCCGGAGACAACGACCATAACTTCGTGGGACTGGGAATGATAATGGGATCGCTGATGTTGACCGTATCTAACGACCCATTGTACGTCCCAGTCATTGCCGCAAAAAGTATCGAATGCTCTGGTGCGATCGACTTGACCATCTTTGACAAAGGCGTTCTTGTAATGGAGTAGTGGTTTGGGTGAATTAGGGATCAGCTTGGTTGGCTTCAAGTGGTACAGAATTGGTTCTGGCAAAGTTTCCATGCCGACAGTGGAATGGCAATACGCTTCAGGCCGTTGTAAGATGTAACTTGAGCAGTGGAAAAGAATTGAAGGTCAGTGGGGCGAAAGGCATAACACTTGATGTTCAACGACTTAACAGTATGATTGCGTGGGATGATGGTAACACAATGCTCCTTTCTTATCCACCACTACTTATATCTTCCAGATGGCAAATGGGGAGGGGTTCTGATCCACAAATCTCAGTGATAGATACCACTCTGGTTTGCGTGTCACTGACTCACAAGGCTAACGGTTAGCCATCCCGAGAATTGCGGGGAGGCACCGGTCGGAGTTGCTAACCGCTGATAATCGGAAACCTTAACCGTGATATTCTTAACCTAATGAAGGACATAATACGCGACATTTGCATCTAGAGCCGCGGGGTAATGCATTAGGCTTATCTCCTTTCGTATCTGCCGGTGATTTTGGGGCATGAATTCTATGATAACGAGCAGCCAGACACCAATGCACAGAGGGCCCTCGACTCGGTAACCGGGACCTTGTGTTGCTTCGCCATGATTTGGCCCCGTGATAAAAGTAAACTGTCGTGAAAGATAAGCTCTCCTCATCTATATAAACCGTCAAGCTGCAGGTCTTGCCCTTTGGCCAACTTTGCATCATACCTGACCTATACCCCACGAAACTCACGATGCCGAACGCTCTTGGTGACAGTGGCGGCAAAGTGCCGAGTTTCCTTTCCAACGGCAACTTTGCCAGCAATGCTTCACTTCCAACCAAGGAAGTACACCATAACACCATTGGGAAAGAAACATCGCAGCCAGCGGTTAAGGAAGTCCCTAAACCCTGGGTCTCACAGCGATGTACAGATCAGGCTCGCCCACTCAAGGTCATATACATTGGTGCCGGGATTTCTGGCATCTGCGGTGCCATTGAGTTCAAAAAGCAAGTCCCTAATCTGGAGCTGGTCATCAATGAGAAGAACCCTGACCTCGGCGGGACATGGTATGAGAATAGGTAAGTTTGTACAACTTGAGTGGCCGAAGGTCAAGGCTGACATGATCGTTTGTAGATATCCTGGCTGTGCCTGTGGTGAGCATCTACTACCAAGCGCCTATGTGCAATATCGTATTGACGGACTTCAGATGTCCCCGCACACGCATACCAGTTGACCTCCGAGTCTTCTCCGCGATGGACTTCTTTCTTTGCCTCTGCACCTGAGATCCTCCAGTACTGGAAAGACGTTGCCACTAAATACGACATCAGGAAGCACATGAGGTTTCAACAGAAGTGTGCTGGCGCTCGTTGGAGCGAGACCACAAACAAGTGGTTTGTCCAGCTCAAAGACTTGACGACAGGTCTCGAGCATGAAGACTCCGCCGATGTGCTTGTTACAGGCGAAGGCGTTTTGAACGAATGGAGATGGCCTGATATCAACGGCATCAAGTCTTTCCAGGGCCAGCTCCTTCATAGTGCAAACTGGGATGCCAGGGTTGATCTCAAGGTAAGAAGTGACGCTCAGGCATGCTTTGATGGCCCTTTCACTGACAAGAAGCCATGAAACAGGACAAGTCTGTCGCTGTTATTGGAAATGGAAGTAGTGGGCTCCAGATTGTTCCTGCAATTCTACCTGATGTCAAGCACATGGATCACTACATACGCGGAAAATCCTGGATCGTTGGCCTCTTCGGAGATCCAAAGACCAGACAGCGTATCAAAGAAGCAGGCGGCAACTTTCAGTATTCCCCAGACGAGATTCAAAACTGGGAGACAGACCGAGAAGCATATTTGAAGTACAGACGCTCCATCGAGCACAACATCAACAAGAACTTCGGTGTTCTCTTCAGCGGTACTTCAGAACAGACCAATCTTCGGCTTCTAGCTCAGGAGTCCATGACCCAAAGACTCAAGGAGAGACCTGACATCTACGAGCACCTTCAACCTGACTTCTCGCCTTATTGCAAGCGCATGTCCCCTGGCCCAGGATACCTCGAGGCACTGGCATCTCCAAAGGTTGACACCATCACCTCCGGCATCACCAAGATCGACGAGACGGGAATCTTCACTGCGGATGGTAAGCACCATCCAGTTGATGTAATTATCTGCGCGACTGGCTTCCAAACCTCACCCGCCAGCCGAAGCTTTCCTATTTATGGTGTTGGTGGAGTAAACCTACGAGAGCGCTTCCAAAAACGCCCTGAGACATATCTGAGCGTCTGCACAGATGGCTTCCCCAATTTCTTCCAATCAATGGGCCCCAATTCGATGCCTGGTGCAGGCAGTCTCCTACTCGTGATCGAGAAGACAAATACTTACATCGCCAAGATCCTAGCTCGAATGGCATACGATAACATCGCGCGCATTGAACCAAAGCGAAATATGGTTCAGGCATTCACCGATTACTGTGATAACTTCTTCAAACAGACTGTTTTTGCAGAGGAGTGCAATTCTTGGTACAAGACATACGAGACTGGTGCTTCGCGTGAAGAGCAGGAGCGCGGACGGATCACGGCACTATGGCCGGGCAGCAGTTTGCACTGCGTGCGGACTTTGAGTCGTCCTCGGTGGGAAGACTTTGAGTACAAGTATTGTGATGATAATGAATTTGGGTGGTTTGGAAATGGATGGACACTGGCGGAGAAATTTGTCACCGATGACTTGGAGTCTTTGACATGGTATCTGAATGATACCAATGTCATGGAGAAGATAGTGACATAAGATACTTAGATGGGAGTATGTTAATTGTTAAAGATTTTAGCACGATTAAGTGGTCGAAGTCTTGGAGAAGCCTATCAATCACCGGCTTCATGCCCAAGAATACTGCCATGATCTCAATCTTATCTAATTGGTCTAAATTTAGAAGTGACTTGTTATCAATTACCTGAATTTGTAAAATTATGAAAAGTCTTAGAGATGTCTTAGGGTTATCTCATAAGTTTAGGACAAGCCAGCCAAAGCTTAGGCTCACGTGCAGTCCGTCCGTAGCTATCTATCACGGATTCCGCGAAACCCGGTCCCAGACTTGGGCTTGGCAAAGTGACACATTTGCAACGGGTAACCCGAGCAATTACGATGCCAAGATCTGGCTCGTCGATCTATTTGATGGCGATGAGTCTGTGGCGCTGTCTTCCATAAAAGTGGAAGTGGTCCGGTGCTCGGACAGTCCGAGATACCGCAAGGCCCCACTACTTCGGTCCTCCGCTCCGTCCGGCCTTCAAGTTGATGTGTATCATGACGGAATTTCAAGGCCGGTATGTCTGATCGGCGGGTGTCCGTCGCTACGTAAGATTATGCTTGAAATTGGTGACTCTTTGGTGTAAAAATCTGTTTCAGTCCACGTCTTTAATATGCCTTTTATTGCAACATATAAGATGATCTAGCACAAACCATGTCATTGACTTGACATGAACGATCCTATCACCAATATTTCATTTGCAATCGCTATCTAATTACCACTTGTCCAATATTTAACCAAGAAACTTATCGAAATTTCCTGACCCAAGGCCGGATGAATTCTCCAAACGATCCGCGTCCCAGCGACGCCCCTTCCATGTCCTCTGGCACGTTGGGTGACAAAACACGGGACAACAATGACCAATCCGATGAGCCCGAGTACGAAGAGGAGATTCATAACTTGGCACGCAGTTTTACCAGTCAATCTGCTGCATCAGGTCATGGGCCATTATTCCCCTTGAGTGATGGCGGCCCTCTTGATCCGCAAAGCCCCCATTTCAACTCCAAGAAATGGGCAAAGGCTTATCTCAAGACCCGAACCGAAGCTGCTGATGGCAGTACTCCTCGCACCGCCGGTATCGCGTTCAAGAACCTCAACGCGTACGGCTTTGGCCAGGCGACCGACTTCCAGAATACTCTGACGAACATCGTTCTCAAAGCTTCGAGTTTCGCAGGGAAAGTTTTTGGGGACAAGGGTCAGCGCATTGATATCCTCCGCGATATTGATGGGTACGTCGAAGCTGGAGAACTGCTATGTGTTCTCGGTCCTCCGGGCTCTGGCTGCTCGACTCTGCTTCGCAGTATTGCAGGCGAAACCCACGGCTTCCATTTTGGCACCAATACAGTCTTGAACTACCAGGGTATCCGGCCTGAGCAGATGAAGAAAGCTTACCGAGGTGAAGCCATCTATACCGCGGAAGTCGATCACCATTTCCCTCATCTGACTGTCGGTGATACGCTTTACTTTGCTGCTCGATGCCGATGTCCTCCAAAGGACAAGCTCCCCCACGGTGTCTCGGCTCGAGAGTATGCCGAGCATCTTCGTGATGTTATTATGGCTATGTTTGGCATTTCACATGCCAAGAATACGCGAGTCGGTGATGATTACGTCCGTGGTATTAGCGGTGGCGAACGCAAGAGAGTCACTATTGCTGAAGCTGCGCTGGGATACTCCCCTCTTCAGTGCTGGGATAACAGTACACGCGGTCTCGATAGCGCCAACGCTGTTGAGTTCTGTCGCGTCTTACGCACGCAAGCTGATACTCTTGGTATCGCATCTTGCGTCGCAATCTACCAAGCGCCTCAGAGTGCCTATGATGTAAGTATAACCTTTACTTTAGGCTAATCTCTTGGCTAACTTGTTTCCTAGCTATTCGACAAGGTCATCGTCCTTTACGAAGGCCGTCAGATCTTCTTCGGAAAGGCAGGCGAGGCGCAAGCCTACTTCGAGAACCTCGGCTTCATTTGCCCCGAACAACAGACGACAGCCGACTTTCTGACGTCAATGACCAACCCAGTCGAGAGAGTAATCCGCCCCGGCACCAACCCACCTCGAACGTCGGACGAATTCGCGCGAGCCTGGCAGCAAAGCCAGAAACGATCAAGGCTTATCGACGAGATAGACTACTACATGGAACAACACCCATTTGACGGACCAGATCTTCAGAAATTCTCTGAATCACGAAGGATCGATCAAGCTGCAGCTCAGAGGGAACGATCTCCCTTCAACCTTTCCTATTTGCAGCAGTACACTATCAACCTCTGGAGAGGCTTCACTATGTTGATCGGAGACCCTAGCATCACTCTCACGATGCTTATCAGCAACCTATTCGAGGGTCTGATTATCTCGAGCATCTTCTATAACCTCCCCTTCAACACCACGAGCTTCTTCCGTCGAACCATTTTGTTATTTTTCATCGTCCTAATCAACGCGTTCGCGAGCATCCTCGAGATCATGACTCTTTATGCGAAGCGGAAAGTCGTCGAAAAGCAGTCTCGATACGCTTTCTATCACCCGAGTGCCGAGGCCCTTTCAGCGATGGCAACCGATCTTCCGTACAAAATCGTCAACTCGATCCTTCTCAATTGCACGCTATACTTCATGTGTAACCTTCGCCGTGAACCGGGCCCGTTCTTCGCATTCCTTCTTCTATCATTCTCTATAACCCTTTGTATGTCGATGATGTTCCGGTTCATTGGCTCTGCAACCAAGTCCATCGCGCAGGCACTGGCGCCGGCCTGCATCATCCTGTTGGCCTTGGTCTTGTATTCAGGATTTGCGATCCCGCCCGCTTACATGCAGAACTGGCTCGGCTGGATCCGATGGGTGAATCCTGTTTATTACGGACTGGAGAGTGTATTTCTGATCGAATTTGTGGGTCAACAATTTCCCTGTTCAGACTTTGTGCCTCATGGTCCTGGTTACGAGGACTTGGGCAACGGCGAATACGTGTGCAATGTGCCCGGATCCGTACCCGGTCAATCGTTCGTCAAGGGAGAGGATTACTTGAAGGCCTCATTTGGGTTCGTCAACAGCCACCGATGGAGGAATTTCGGCATCATCATCGCTTGGGCCGTTTTCTTCATGGCTCTTCACCTTTGGACTACCGAGTATGTCGCTTCGGAGCGCTCAAAAGGCGAAGTCCTGGTCTTTCTCCGGGAGGCTATGCACAAGGTCTCTGGCAAGCGGGTCAGCGATGAAGAGTCTGGTGCCACTACACCTACAGGAAAGCAGGAGGTGTCTGGTTCTTCCAGTGAGAAGGTCGAGGTTGAGAAGCAAACGTCCGTCTTCCATTGGAAGGATGTCTGCTACGATGTCAAGATCAAGAGCGAGACGCGCAGGATTTTGGATCATGTTGATGGATGGGTCAAGCCCGGGACTTTAACAGCTCTCATGGTAAGTACCTTATATACCGCCCTGGCCTCAGGGAGCAAGAAAACATCGGGCCTTGATATAGGGTGTCAAAATAAACTTAGCAAAAAGTCCCCTAAGTTTAGGCTCGATTTACCTAAATATTTTCATCGCTTAGGGTCAAGGTCCTGGGTTTTCTTTCCTCCCCTAGCCTGGTACTTCTCTTCCACCATTCAGACTTGCTAACGTATTCACAGGGTGTCTCAGGTGCTGGTAAAACCACCCTTCTTGACGTTCTAGCCAGTCGAGTGACCATGGGTGTTGTTTCTGGCGATATGCTTGTTAATGGCCACTCTCGTGACTCTTCGTTCCAGCGGAAGACGGGCTATGTGACTCAACAGGATCTGCACCAGGCCAGTTCAACGGTACGAGAAGCGCTACGATTTAGTGCCATACTTCGGCAGCCAGCGAAGTACTCTAAACAAGAACGACTGGACTACGTCGAGAGTGTCCTTTCACTCCTGGGGATGGACGCCTATGCAGATGCCATTATCGGTGCCCCAGGTGAAGGCCTGAATGTTGAACAGCGCAAGAGACTTACGATCGCGGTTGAGCTTGTTGCACGTCCGCAGCTCTTACTCTTCCTTGATGAGCCAACTTCTGGATTGGACAGCCAGACTTCTTGGTCTATCTGCGACTTGATGGAGCAATTGACCAAGAGCGGCCAAGCGATATTGTGCACCATTCATCAGCCCTCTGCTATGCTTTTCCAGCGATTCGATCGACTCCTTCTCCTCGCAAAGGGAGGAAAGACCGTTTATTTCGGCCAGATCGGTCAGAATTCGCAGATCTTGATGGACTACTTCACTCGTAACGGTGGGCCGCCTGTGCCGCCCAGGGCCAACCCAGCGGAGCATATGCTCGAGGTCATTGGGGCGGCACCGGGTACTCATACTGACGTGGATTGGCCAGCCACATGGAGGCAGTCTCCAGAGTACAGGGAGGTCCAGAAGGAGCTCCAATCTCTCAAGGCGTCACACCCATCGCCGACGCCTGCATCAAGTGGCGCTGACCCCTCCGAGTATAACGAGTTTGCTTCTCCTCTATCCACGCAGCTATGGGAGGTCACCAAACGTCTTTTCATTCAGTATTGGAGAAGCCCGGGCTATATGTACTCCAAGGCCATTCTCACAGTCGGCGCAGTAAGTTCTCCCTCGTTACTCTTTATTCTTTTTCAGATACTGACTTCCTTCTAGTCCTTATTCATCGGACTGTCTGTCATGAATGGCGTGAATACAGTCCGTGGTCTGCAGAATCAGATGTTTGGAGTATTCATCTTCTTGACCATCTTTTCGCAGGTCGCTGAACAAATGATGCCGGCCTTTGTAGAGCAAAGGACTCTTTACGAGGCGCGCGAGCGTCCCGCAAAAACATACTCTTGGCAGTCATTCATGTTTGCTAATCTAACTGTCGAGATCGTCTGGAACTCTGTAAGCTACATCCCGATTCCCACTTCTTTAGGCAGGCCATTTCTAACATCCCGTCTAGTTCATCGGTATCTTTGCCTTCATCTGCTGGTACTTCCCCATCGGCCTCTACCGGAACGCTGAGTATACGAACGAGGTCCATTCTCGTGGCATCACCATCTTCCTTCACGTCTGGATGTTCTTCCTACTCGCTTCGTCCTTCGCCCACATGATCATCGCCGGACTTCCCAACGCTGATACGGCAGGTGGTGTCATGAACCTGCTCTTCATCATGATGTTCGCATTCTGTGGTGTCCTCGCTGGCCCTGATGCTCTGCCTGGTTTCTGGATCTTCATGTATCGCATCAATCCTTTCACATACGTGGTAGAGGGTTTCCTCGGCACTTCTCTTGCCAATGCGCCTGTCACTTGTGCCGATAACGAGATTTTGGAGTTCAAGCCTGCTAATGGCACATGTGAGGAGTTTCTGTCGGATTACATGTCCAATATGGGTGGGTATCTTGTTGGTGAGAGTGCAGGCAGCAAATCCCAGTGCCAATACTGTCCTATGGCAGATACCAATACGTTTTTGGAGGGGATCAATGTCAGCTTCGACAATCGCTGGAGAGACTTTGGGCTACTTTGGGTTTATGTTGTCTTCAACTGTGCAGCTGCGGTTGCTATCTACTGGTTGGCTCGTGTCCCTAGGAGGAGAAAGGACAAAAAGGAATAAGTCTGCCTCTTGTTGCAAAAGATCGCATTAATATAGACTACTACACATAGTTTAGATTGCTTTCACTATTTCGCTTTAAGTTTAATAATCTTCTTCTATAGTTTTACGATAGATATAGTTCTATTGTTATCAACTTATCCTTTCATTCAAACGCGTTCAATCTTGACCTAAGTCTAATAAGTATTTTTATAAAATCATGACTATATTTTCTAAATTCTGCTAAATTCGCATAATCCCATTCTAAAAAGTGACGAACCTTTGACCTCATCTTCGTAACTCAAAGGCAGGGAATACGATATATCTTGGCAAATACAAGTGACATCTTTAGAAACCACAACCTCTGCCAAATATCTCCAGTGTCTTTTCCCATGATGGTAGTCTTGCATTGGCTATGAAGGTCCAAAACTATGATTGGTTGTTGTCCAGCATCATAAATATCTCTTGGTTTTGCTCAAACCAGTTCCCCAGCTCCATGTTATGGTCAAAGCTACCCTCCACCATATTCCCCGTTTGTCCTGTTGATAAGCCCCCGTACTTAATCTCATTTGAAAGCTGTGTTCCATCATTAAAGTCCTGCATATTTGCCTGCATGTTCAGGTGGCTGGGCACGGGAACTCCCGCCTCGTAAAACAGCATCTCAAATGGTGTATCAGGTATGCGTCCTGACACCTGGACTTGAGGATCATTGGATCTCGAGCCCACATACTTGCACGCGACCTCATACATAAGCTTAAACAGATGAAGCTGCTTTCTGTATACATTTGGAAGGTCTGGGGGTATCATATCGACTGTTTCAACCACGGCTGCGAGCGGCTCCAAGTGAGTCGGGTCGCAAGTCTCGATAGCATGGCAAAACAAGACCATGAATGGCACGAGTGGTACCGCCATTAGTCCCCTGATCCTTCGTCAGTTTAGGTTCTATTGCCTGCGTTGGAGGTCTTACCAATGCATGTAAAACTCAAAGACAATGGCTTCGACATTCTTGAGCATTGACAAACAAACCCTGTGTTGCTCAAGGCCATTCTTTGCTGCTTCTAAACATTCGTCGCAAAAAGCTGAGGATGTCAAAGACGCAGGTTTCACTGCCCTGAACACCAGACAGCGCATAGAATAGTATGCTACCTTATCGGTCCTGCGGAAGACCTCGCTCTGCTCTTCGCCGATGCTCGCCCCAATTGACTCAAATAATTGTTCCTGTGGAATAATTAGAGAACCATAGCCCATTCTGGTATGCGTCTTTGACTCACTTCTGCCAGACTCTTTGTCTCGAACAACTGCTCCATCTCAGCCGCAAGTCTCCTCGCATTCGTCTCTCTCTGAATATCCGGCTGAAGCAAAGACCCCGGGCTGTAGAGTATGTCATAAATTCTTCCTTGAAGAGTGCAAAACCGTGCCCATTTCGCAATGATCGGAGTAGGTCCGTCTCCCCTATCCGCTTCTAAAGCCTCAAAGTTAATACCGGTAGTGATTTCTCCATCTCGGATCAAGACTGGCCGACTCAGTCGCAAAGCGAGCATCTTGTCGCAAAGATGGATGTAGAAGATCAGTTTAGCACGTCGTTGCTTTGCCTCTGTCGACTCTGGCTTTGATAGATTTTCTCGGGTGAAACCTAGTGTCTGACACATCTGTACTGCTGCAGCAAGACTGTTCCAGGACATAGAAATCCGGCAGTTCTCGAGATGGTAGGATGACTGGGCTTCTGTTAGTGGCACGCTCTTCGAAGGGGCTTCCTGCCAAGATACTTACGGCCATGAACAAGGCGAGTATGTAGTCGGGTGTGCAGGGCATATTGAAGGGAAGTCCGGCCAGGATAGACTCCAGGTGTTGCCGAGAGAGCGTCGCCTGAGATTCAAACTCATTCTTGAGAACTTCTTCAGTCTCGACGTTGTGGCATTCGTGCAATAGGCTTACCAAGCCAACATGTGTAACGATGAGATCAGCAAGGGTAGGCTTGCCAAAGTAAACTGTCATGAGATACTCGACAAATTGACTGATGCTGTGAAACTCTGCGCGCCAGAATAGCTGTAATCTGGGAGACTCTACGACTATATTAGTATGTTTATGGGGACAAGTGCCACACGGATTACCTCTTAGTCTCTGTACAGCCATCATGGCCAAATTGACTGGAGGGAGCTGAAACCCTCCATGTTCTTGAGCAGACAATATTCGTTGCGTATCAACAAGACGCGTCTCGTCAGCCGTAACTTCCTTGCCCGCCAAGATCTTCCGCAGTGCGTCTAAGTGACTCTTTATCTCCGGAAGCGTTTGCGATGGCTGATTGCTGTCAACGAATTGTTGCAAGAAATCTGTCGCAAATGTAGCCTGCGTTGTCAAAGTGACATCGCCTTCAAACTCTGACCCTTTCTCCGGGTT
The DNA here is from genome assembly GCA_013363185.1 of Fusarium secorum. NCBI lineage: Eukaryota > Fungi > Ascomycota > Sordariomycetes > Hypocreales > Nectriaceae > Fusarium > Fusarium secorum. The sequence continues at coordinate 4,680 of JABEEM010002683.1, read as the reverse complement.
TGTTCTGACATTACATGACGGGGAGCTCGCATGGGATATCGGGGTAACTTGTGAACTGATAGCAGTGTGAGCAGCTGGCGAGCCTCCTTGCAACTGCTGAGGGGGAGAAGTGATGTTGTCGACAGCGAGGCTTATGCGATCAAGCTTTTGCGAAATGGCATCCAGTTTGGACTCACTGCACCTCGTAAGTTTATTTACTTGGTTGACTATCTCACTACTACTCACTAGCCATCAGATACTAGGACCTGCTGACGTTTTGCTCGAGGCTTGAAGCCAGTGGGGAACGAACAACGAATATTCTTTCGTTGACACGGTCCACAAGGATCTCCACGGTCGCATTTAATCTATGACGGGTCAGTGAAGGGGCCGATGAGATGCACGCGCTCAACTACCTTTCTTTGTCTACATTGGTCACACTGGCAGTAATAAGCACAATCGTCAGTTGACGTCCGAAATTACAGCACAGTATACGATGGGTCTCATCTTACAGACAGCTTATGCTCGGGAACTCGACGCGTCCCCGAGACGACGTTTTCTTCTCCATCGCTTTCGTTTGGATCCAGGTTCATCGTTGTCATTAGGCTCAATTGACTTGTTCAAATATCTGGCAAATTTTGCAAAGACTCATGGATATTGACCTACAAAACGCCAAGTTCGAACCTCATCCTTGATGATGGCATGTTTCTCTTTTGGGTAAAGTCTCGGTTTCTCGGGGCCCCGAAAGACCGCAGACTGAGTTATCCACATCTTGCAGCCGCCAAAGCTACCCTGAAGAGAGAATAATCCAATCAAGTAATTACCATCATAATCAATAGAGCTCAGGTATATAGCTTGATATACTACTTGCACATAAATATTAATTACCTTTCTTGGTATAGATTGGAGCTTTTATAAACACAGTTTCCAGGTACGATAAGAAGCGTACAGTTCCTGCAAATGTTTTGCTGCGAGTTTGAACGACGAATGATAGTGGGTCTGGGGGCTTGTCAGAAGATCTGATTCGTGGAAAAAGCGGCTTGAGTCTAACCGAATACGGAGTACTCCGTAAATGCCCGTTTTTCAGAGCTTAACGCGTTATCTCTTATCGATAGTACGCGACGACAACGCATATGAAGGGGCCTAGACAACTGGACTAAACAGGGACATCTAGTTATCACAGTCACAACGATATGCAATCTCGGCTTTCTTGAATAGGAAATACATTCCTTGTTGTACTCTTTGTAGTTCTGTCATTGCTTGGCGAACAAAAATCTAACACCGACGTCATAATCACTCAATGAAAACCGAACACTCCAGAACACCCAAAACATCATCCTGCCTCAACAAACCCCGCTCTACCACCACGTCCAGAAACGGGCGCTCTTCTGCCAGAGCTGATCTCACGATGCTTGACACTTTGGCATAGCCAAGACTCGGGACAAGAGCTGTTGCAAGTGCACTCGCATCAAGGAGATGCTTCTCTGACGTCTCCTTGTTTGCGATAAGGCCCTCGACGCATCGCTTGGCGAATGTCTTGGAAACACTCTTGAGAAGCTGTATGCTGTCGAAAAGTCGGTCGCAAACCAAAAGCTCATAGTGATTGATTTCCAACATTCCCTGTTGACATGCCATGGAAACAGCGGCATCATTCCCAGTGATGGCCAACGCCACTTGACAAACTGCAATCGGAATGACAGGATTGACCTTGCCGGGCATAATGGAAGACCCAGCCTGGACGGGCGGGAGAGTAATCTCAGCAATGCCGCCATTGGGTCCCGAAGAGAGCAGAATCATGTCGTTTGCAATCTTCCACAAGCTATTGGCAGTGTTGCGCAGCTCGGCTGAGAGACGTGCACAAGTGTCCATGTTCCGCATGCCATCAAACGCGTCGCTGCATGGCTGCACTGCAACCCCCAGCGACGAGGAAAGGTGCTTGAAGACTGCTGCTTTGTATCCAGGCTTAGATCCGAACCCAGTGCCAATAGCAGTGCCGCCCATGGGGAGCACTAGAAATGAGTCGCGGATCGTGCTGAGATGCTGTCGGTGTCTTCGGATGACCGCTTCATGAGCACCAAGAGCCTGACCGTAAGTCATAGGCTGAGCATCCTGGAGACAAGTCCTTCCAAGACGGAGAAAAGTAGAGTACTCCTGGCGCTTCACAGCAAATGCATCCGCAAGCCCTTGGAGAGCAATCAAAGCACCCTCCATCCCACGATACACAGCAAGCTTCATAGCTGAGGGTACAGCATCATTCGTAGATTGCCCCATGTTAACGTGATCGTTGGGATGGACAAACGTGTAATCAGAAAGAGCTCGGCCTGAGTTCTTGGCAACAATGTTGGCGATGACTTCATTGACATTCATGTTGGTAGAAGTCCCGCCAGATCCCTCCATCATGTCAACTGCGAAATGCTTGTCATGTACTCCAGTTTTGACTTCTTCGCATGCCTCGGAAATAGCGTTGGCCTGCTCAGATGTGATGGCACCGACTTCGTAGTTAGCACGGGCTGCTGCTTGCTTGATTACAGCAAATGCGAAGATGAAGTCTGGCCAGGTGGCGATGGGTCGTCCTGAAAGAGGGAAATTTTCGATGGCGCGGAATGTGTTGATACCGTAGAGAACATCGCCTGGGAGTTCAAGCTGACCGAGACTGTCTTTTTCGAGACGCTTTGTCTCGATGGTGACGGTGACTTTGTGACCGTTGGCTCCTTTGACGAGCAAGCCGTTCGTTGGCTTGGGCTCGCTAGGAACAACCTGACCAATGTAAGCACGTGAATGTGGTTGCGTTGGGCAGAGATAAGCGGCTTACAGTCGAGATGATTTGAGTGACCGTCATCGTGTCGGCTGTTGGGCTGACAGTCTTTGAGATTGTTTCAAGTGATGAGGATGCTGCTAGTATAGTGTCTGTGCTGTCTTGTTCTGCTCTCTCGTGGGATTCAAGAGGCCTGTTGCTGAGGGCGCTGACCATCTATATAGAAATGAGTGGTGTTGCTAATGAGGCCCCCAAGGCTGTTGACATAACCCGGTTTTCTCTCCAGTCCACGGGGTGAGGCTTTCAGCGGGATGAACCGGTGAGAACAGAACCCAAAGTCGATGGTACCTCAGAAACCCATGGCCGCCCTACAAGAGGATGCAGTCGCGGGCACTTGCATATAGCCTTCTGTCTGACATACGGCTGACCAACTAGGTCTCTTCCCTCCCATGCTTCGGCCGCTAAACCATCTCAGCCGATGCTGAAAAAGCTCGCATTAGCGGCCAAAGAAAGAAGAAAGGAACGAGAATTTCGCCCGCGTGACATATGCAGTGCCATGATACCTACAACCAGGGATCTGCACTCAACGGATTTCCGACGTGGCAGATCCCTACTGAGCCGATAATCAGCATTTTCCGGTCTGTGGGGGAACATTTCCTACCCCTCCATTAGCGTTGTTGTCACGTCCCCCTCCTTTTGGCAGAGAGAAAACGTATGTGCATTTCTGGGCGCCGTACACCGTCGACAATTGCCGGTTGACCGGTGTGCTGGGTTGCAGCAAATCGAGCGATTTGCCACTCGACACTCGTCAGGCATAGCGTCAGATCTGGCAATAGCCGGGTCTCGGCCTGGAAATCTGAGGCCATATCAAGCTCGGGGAGGCAATGGCTTAGATCTCAACCCCAAGTGACAAAAAGACTGGTCCAAGTGTAGGAACCTCTTTGATGAGCTTATTATGGTACCTTCCGTCAGGCTCCGAAGCCTATTTTCTCCCCGAGGCCAAGCCATGTCATTATCGTCCGCAAGCTATCTCGACTCACAGTTGCATTTTGAGGTTACTTGTCAGCCACGTGGCTTGTCAGAACATAAGCATGCAGAAAGGGTAATATCGGCCTTAGCTATAGAATTCTATATTAACTTTGCCGAGCTTGCCAGATAAAATGTTCTGTTGTGAAACTCTCAACAGCGTCATTCAACACTTACAACCACACCTCCTTCAACACCACAAATGTAGAGTGACCAATTGCTTCTCTTATCTTTGTGCCCACTGAGAGCAATTATTTAAAAATTCCACCCAATCAACATCAGACCATAAGCTCTCGCAAAACTCTAATGATTGAACCTCAAATTCTGCTGGTCTTCCAATCGGCCCGGCATCTTCATTCGTTGTGAGCATTTGAACAATGCTGTCTAAGTCGGCTAGTAAGGAGATGTGATCTCTTGCAGCCGGGTTACCCGCTTCAGCCATTTCCTTCAGAATGAGGCGGCATTGAGTATAGAGATGCTTGTCGTTAAGCTCAGAGGTTTCGACAATCTCGGGAACGGCAGCCTTTGCAATGGAGATGATAGAGAAGCTACTGAAAGCGTGTACTGAGTCCCAATAACCGAATCGTGCTGATTGGAAAGTTAGCATTGGCGTTGTGATCGAATCAGGGCTTGTTAAAATGCTTACCATGTTTACCGCGATTGAAGAGGTCTATCAGTATCTTGCAGTTGTGCCTTGCTGCATCGTGCCCTTGCTTGGTCAGTACCTCGATTCGCTGGCGCATTGTTGCGTTTAACCTTGATTCGAGTTGGTAAGAATCAACTCCTTGCAACCTGAGAGACAGCTTCTTGGAGAAGAAAGGTCGAAGTAATACCGTGAAACACTATAGAAGTCAACGCATGACGTCGGAAGTTTGACCGGGAACCTACCTGGTGATATCTCAAGTATCTCCTTGACAGTCATA
>JABEEM010002680.1:0-15286 GCA_013363185.1 Fusarium secorum | reverse complement strand
AAGCCAGCTGTGAATCTCAACCTTCTCATTCTAAGTCGACCAGATTCAAAGATCTATGAGTACCTGGGCGAGTTTGTCCACCGAGATCTGGACTCATTCTCCCAGTCGAAGCATGATGTTGAGATCTTCATCAACCAGCGCGTGCGACACATCGCGATCAAGCGAGGATGGTCAGGGACAAGTACCACCCAGGTCAAGCGAGTATTCCAAGCAAAGTCGGAGTACAACTTCCACTGGGTGCGATTGGCCAGCGAGAGTATCTGCAAGCTTCGTTGTGCCGAGGATGCAGTCAAGTTCCTCAAAGGATTACCCAATGGTTCGGAACTGCTCGCTCCCAGCGCATCCACAAACCACAAACGCGACAATCTTGAGCACTTGGGATTTGGTAACACAGATGAAGATAGAGAAAAGCACCATGCGCGACTCAAGTCGCCGTTTGTTAGTGCGATACTCACCGGAAGAGTCGAGATGCTGGCGTTTCTTCTCAAAAAGGGCGAGCCTTTGACGCCTTATACCATTCGAGCAGCAGCAAGATGGGGATGTCCTGGGATGCTGGAAAAGATCATGACACTTCGACAAGATGAAATCTCACGCGATCAAGATCTTTCTTGCTCCGCGGCAGAATGTGCAAGCGTTGAGATGATGGATCTTATTTTCGATCATCCCGATTTCAGATGGAGCGACGCAGCCATGATCGGAGCGATAAGGAATGAACGGCATGGACTCCAAATACTCAGGTTACTATTTGAACTTCACGGGGATGACATCGAACTTGACGAGTGGATGATGGAGAGTATCGCGAGCATATGCCACCCCAGGACCATGGATTACCTGCTCACACAGCATGGAACACGGATTGAAATCACACCGACCGTTGCCGAGAAGGCCATCGAGAACCGTCAGGGTCCAGCCATGCTTAGAGTCCTTCTTAAGCATCGGGCACATGAGGGCTTTGTCGATGAGAAGCTCATGACACTGGCTCTTGCCAACACCCGATGCCGACCTGACTTTATGGCCATCTTTCTTGAAATGCCAGCAGCCCAAGTTCGATTCACGAAACAAGTCGTCCTAGCAGCGATAGCTTCACCGCAGAAAGACACCGACGACTGGGCCCCCGAAGTTCTTGAGATGCTTCTTGCCAACCGTGCTGCCGACGTCGACATCGACGAGGAGATTATCATTGAGACATTATGGGAGCTTGGATTTCCTGGCTTGCAAGTTCTCTTCGAGCACAAAGATGAGAGTGTACGGATCACACAGCCACTCTTGGACGCTGCAGCGGGCGTTTGCTCAGCAAGGGAGTTTGTTGTATTGGCGGAGAGAGCTGAGGATGAGTTCAAGATCACACAGGATATGCTTATTAACACAACGTCCAACACGCGACATGGCGATAGAGTGCTGCCTGTGATGTTGAGATATCTCAAGGGTTCTCTGACCGTCGGACAAGATGCTATTGAAGCATTCTTGAAGGCCGGACAGGTTGGCTTCAAGGGCTTGCTTATACTCTTACTAAGAGACCGTGGCTGCAGTGTCAACCTTACAAGAGGCGCACTCCGTTCTTGGATCCGAGATGACCAAGTTTGCCGTGGGAGCTTAGCATTCCTTTTTGTTGCACTTCATTCTGGATGGTGCAAGTTGTCGGATGATATGACGGGCTCCAGGTTGGAGAGATTGGAGGAACTGATCAAGCATTATGCCGAGTTGGATGATGTGCGGCAAGTGTTTGCTGAAGCGATGGAGCGCTCCAAGAAGGAGATGCGAGGATCTTGAGTATTATTGGTTGATGTTACTAACGAAGTTATGATGACGACTTTTATGATGGGCCAAGGCTCAACCAGGTGGTTGTAGCTATATATATAATAAAGGTTAGGGGCAAGGGCATTTATCATAGGGACATTATTTATATTTAATAGAGGAGATGCAGTTTCTGGTTACACTTTGGTGCAATTCCGCTTACGTTTCGTTAGTGATTGCCTAGACAGTGAGAATGCATTCGTCTGACGATCAGGAACAAGGCATGATAGAGGATCCGAGCTAAGTTAGAGCAGTGTTTAACCCCGGAGTTCGAGTGCTAATAATGCTAAATTAGTGTTAGTTTCAATGGTACAACGCTGTGAGTTAAGCTATCAGGAACACTAACATAAATACATATCTCACCGCAAAAGCGTGAGCAGGCCAGGGGCATCATACGAATACTACATGCATGTCACACTCATCATAGATCACCAACCTCTGACGAATCTTCCACGAAAGCAACATAAGAGGAAGTGTTCCAGACCCTGGTAAAGAGTAACAGCATGTTTTGTTGTTTGTTCCTGATACGCTTGAACTTGGCACTGATAAGATGAGACAGGTATGATGCCTAAGGCGGAAAGGCTTGGAGCTGGTTGCCGAGCAGGGAAAGTGGATACAAATGGTGCGTCATTGCCAGACAAGCAAGACCAAGTCACAAGGTCATGAGCAGGGGAGTTCTTCACCAAAAACTAAAGTCCGGAGGCGTAACTTACGAATCCAGGCAGGTGCGAGGTGCGAGGCCCAGGCCACACCCACCACTAACCGCCGAAACAGGCCGCAAGCACGCGCAATAAGCTTCCTTCCCCCAGCCAAGCACAGCACTCGGACGGTGCTTGCTTTCCTCCGCCTCGCTTGCCTTCTTACCTTTCCCGTCGTTATTAACCAACCATCTTATCTCCTACAACTCCATCTTGCATCTTGCATCTCAACTCAGCATCTGCATCTCCATCTCCATCCCCATCGCAGCTCGTAACATTCTTGTCGAGCTCTTCCATCATTTCATTCACTTGGTCGCATTATCGACCCGACTGTCCATCATGAAGGGCGCTCTTCTTACTGCTGCCGCGCTTCTGGGCTCTGCCCAGGCCGGTGTTCACAAGATGAAGCTCAACAAGGTTCCTCTTGCCGACCAGCTTGTATGTTTGATTCCCGTGATAATTGCGCGTTCCATCAAAGCTCTCTAACACCATTCACAGGCTACCAACTCCGTTGAGGACCACCTCCAGAGCCTCGGCCAGAAGTATCTCGGTGCCTCCCGCCCCAAGAATGCTGCCGATTACGCCTTCGCTACCAACACTGTCAACGTCGAGGGTGGTCATCCCGTCCCCGTCTCCAACTTCATGAACGCTCAGTGTAAGTACTATTTAAGTCGCCAATCTTAGCCATTGCTAATCGCCCCAGACTTCTCCGAGATCACCATCGGTACTCCTCCCCAGAGCTTCAAGGTCGTCCTCGACACTGGTAGCTCCAACCTCTGGGTTCCTTCCCAGCAGTGTGGCAGCATTGCCTGCTACCTCCACTCCAAGTACGACTCGTCCGCTTCCTCGACTTACAAGGAGAATGGCACCGAGTTCGAGATCCACTACGGATCTGGCAGCTTGTCTGGTTTCGTCTCCAATGATGTTGTCTCCATCGGCGACCTCGAGATCAAGGACCAGGACTTCGCTGAGGCTACTAAGGAGCCCGGCCTGGCTTTCGCCTTCGGTCGCTTCGACGGTATCCTTGGTCTCGGCTACGACCGCATTGCCGTGAACGGCATGGTCCCTCCCTTCTACCAGATGGTTAACCAGAAGCTTCTGGATGAGCCTGTCTTTGCTTTCTACCTCGATAACCAGGACGGCGAGAGCGAGGCTACCTTCGGTGGTATCGACAAGTCCAAGTTCACTGGAGACATCGAGTACATTCCCCTCCGCCGCAAGGCTTACTGGGAGGTTGACCTCGAAGCCATTGCTTTCGGCGATGAGGTTGCTGAGCAGGAGAACACTGGTGCTATCCTCGACACCGGTACCTCCCTGAACGTCCTCCCCAGCGCTCTCGCTGAGCTTCTGAACAAGGAGATTGGTGCTAAGAAGGGCTACAACGGCCAGTACACCATTGAGTGTGACAAGCGCGCTTCTCTTCCTGACATCACCTTCAACCTTGCTGGATCCAACTACAGCCTCCCCGCCACCGACTACATCCTCGAGGTTCAGGGCAGCTGTATCTCTACCTTCCAGGGCATGGACTTCCCCGAGCCTGTAGGACCTCTTGTGATTCTCGGTGACGCTTTCCTCCGACGATACTACTCTGTCTACGACCTCGGCAAGAACGCCGTTGGTCTGGCTCGTGCCAAGTAGATACCTATATCATTTATGTGTATGAATTGCAGATAGCGAATGGAACACGCAGCATGGACATGGCTTTGGATACTGGCATGGGACTAGTTTGAATTGTATGACAGACCATGAGCGTGAGGAACCGAGAAGATGGCTTCTCGTCCTTGTTGCTCAGTAATATGAATCCTTATTGACTTTTCGACTATGCTCTGTTGGTGATTTGATGGTGATGGTGCTTATGATATGATGAGATCATAGTTTGGCTTACGGACTGGGGTAAATGGATAACTTTGATCATGATCATGATTACGCTAGGCCTGCAGCTACTCTGTGGGTGTTATTGAGCTGGCTGTTGAGTAAGAAAGATCTCGAGGTGGATGGCACTTTTCTTCACAAGAATGCTGTCGTCTTGCTTGTAGAACAATCGCGAAAAAGCTAGGCATTGTAGGTATTTCATCCCCTTTCGAATAAAGAAATATCGTAATACTTGGGTGATCCAAGATGATCATGTTCTGTACCCAGTGTATGCACCTTAAACCGTTAAATCTCCAGCTGGGTCACGTGCATGAGATGACTCCTGAGGCTTCACTTCGCAAAAAAAGGGACAGGGTGGGTCCGAGATTGGCAAGCGACAAGTAAGGGACGAGGTACAAGGTACTTGGCGATCGAGGAGACACATTCTTCCCCCCCCCAGGCTCAGGCAGGCTGAGCGCAAAGCAAAGCAAAGCAAGCAAAGGACAGCCAAAGCTGAGAGAGCCAAAGGCAATCAATCATCCTCCCCCCATTTTCCCTTGAACTATTGCTTTGAGACGTGTTTGTCGCGTAATTTACGACTCGATTACTTCCTGTTACATCGATTGACTGTACGATTGTGTCGTGGGTTTACTCGATGGAATCGAATCGTTTGCGCTTCTCCAACCGCTGTTGAATCGATATCTACAGTACTAAAGCTATTGACTTATTATTTACCTGGAGTTGCACCAGCGACTGAGGAGGACCTGGGCCCCCATACCCATAACCCATTTCTGCCATCCACTACCGCTGTCATTCCAGCTCCAACCGCTGCTAACAGGAACCACTCACTGACTGACTGGGCTGCCACTGCAACTACCGCGTATCGCGACGAGGCGCGGCCAACGCCCCGACGACGGAAACAGAACCATCCAAGGCTCTTTTTTGAAGCCATCATGACCACGCCGACCATGGCCCAGCCCACGGCCATCCACGCCAACGGCACCTCAGAATCTCCCAGCCTCGACAAAGCGCAACCTGTCGCTCCGGGAAAGCGAAAACGCGAGACGGAAGAAATGGAAGACCGCGATGAAGACAATGCCTCCGAGGAGCAAAAACCTGCCATTACCAATGGAGAGCCCAAAAAGGACCAACGCGACGTGATCAAATCTTTCGTTGAAGTTCTGAGCAGGTATGTCTGCTTTTTTTTTAACAACTTCTTTTTTCATCGCATCGCAACTTTGTCGCGAATGACTTCTCCCTCAGATCTACTAACCCATCACCAATAGCTACGACATCGGTCCCTCCATCCTCAAGCGCCCCTTGCCCGAATCCTCTGATGATGAGCAAGATGTACACCGAGCCAAGCGTCAAAAGTCGACCGATCTATCTACCATCTCCGAGAAGGCTGCCGCGAATGCTTACGGGGACCTAGACCAAGTGGCTAATGACCTGGTCTCTGTTCTCCAAGCCGCTCTCAAGGATATCAAGACAAAGCCAGCCGATGATGAAAAGCAAGCGACCAACGAGGAATTGAGAGCGCAAATCTCGGACTTTAAGGAAAAGGCCATGCAACTTCTTCGACGAGAAAAGGCTTACCCCAAAACTTCGGCCGACCCTCTTGCAGTCGAGGCAAAACTTCCACCATCTCCTCAGAAGGGAGAGTTAGTCCTGTCCCTTATTGCATATGCACCTCAGGAGAGAAGGCTGTTCTCCAGTCTCCCAATTTCCGATGAAGCCAAACTGCGTGATGTGCCCTTACCCCAGGGAATGTCATTAACTCATGTTATGCCGACAATGCCTCATGAACGAACACAGACTCTTGGAGATTTGTTCTCGTCGCCAAAGAACCTGCCGCCTCTGCAGCCACCTAAGCAGCCTAAGACGCAAGCTAAGGGCAACGTGCTGGACTTTTATCGACCAGAACTGGCAGATACCTCCAAGTTCCGAAATGCGTCTTACTTCACAACCAAATTGACTGCTGGATGTTACCTCGACTACAGCAACGCGACTCCTTCATCACAAACCATCACCAAGCAACGAGAACGCGCGCAAAGTCTAGCGGGAAAGCGACCCTCAACTACTGAACTCGAACTGCACGAGATGGAATCGCTTTTCCGAGGCGCCTTTTCTAGCTTCGCACCGTGCAAGGATGATTCAGGAGCTGTTGTGCCGTCGAGTGTTGCGGGTCGGATGTGGTGGCAGCAATCGGGCCATCGATCTTTCCAGAACATGATTGAGGTCGAATATTATGGTGGTGCTGATAGTGACGAAAAGGCCGAGAAGGATGAGGCTATGGACATTGACGAGAAGGCTATCCAGGAAGCGATTGATAACTGGGATGAATCTGTTGTTGATCCGACACTCGAAGAAGCTCTAGGCACAAAACGGGCGGATGAGGAGAAGGAAGTCGATGAGATTTTGGAAGAAGTCAGTGACATGATTGAGACCCTGTCTTCTTACCAACGCATCCGAAACCTTAACCTTCCCAACTCGCAAAACCGCTCGTCAAGCGACCCAGTCAATGGCGATATGCTGGCTACTCCCGGACCTACTCCTTCAGAAGGCGAGCAAGCCACATATGAGATGCTCAAGGCGCAGCTTGCTCTGATCATCAAGACACTACCGCCATATGCAGTCGCTAAGCTGAATGGAGACCAATTGGAGGATCTTCTCATCAGCACCAAGGTTCAAGTCCAAACTGACAAATACAAGGGGGTTATGGAGGAGGATGAGGCGGGCGTTCAGGCTCGGTTGAGAGCTCAGCAACAAGCTGCTCAGGCTAATGCCCGGCCGCCGCCTCAACGTACACCTAGTGTATCGGGAGTTTCTTATGGGCATCATACTCCCCAGACCCAGTACGCAACCCCTCAACGAACCCCCTCTATGCAACAACAGCAATACTATCGACCTGGGCCTACGCCCGGCTTCACACCTGCACCACGACCTATGCCCGCTCAACCCAGACCTCCTCAACCTAATCAGTATTCTCGACCCAACGGTTATCCTGCTCAATATGCCACACAGGTTGCTAAAGCTCAAACTCCTTATGGCCACCAAAATATGCCTCAGTATGCTTCTCAGCCAAGACCTCAGTTTGGACAGATGCAGGCTCAACAAGGAACTCCTAATGCGCGGTTCGCTTTCCAACCAGGCTATCCACAGCAACAAGCCGCTACGCCCTCACAGCCCAACTTTGGGGCTTACACTAACGGTCAAGCTGTGCCGCAGCGCACGATGTCTCCTCAGGTTAATAGACAGGCCTATAGTGCCTCGCCTAATGTGCAGCAGCCTCCGCGATATGGTACGCCGAACCAGGCTGTGGGCAATCAAATGAACAGGTACCCGAGCAACCCCCCTCAACAAGGAACGCCTGCTCAGAACCCTGGACTTACAGGATATCACACCGTTATCCCTGAAGCGCAACAGCAGCGGATTCTCGAACAAGCCAAAGCCAGGGTCGCGGCTCAAGAGCGGTCTACTATGTTCGCTGACAAGATCACTCAGCCTGGTACTCCTGGTTTTGGCCAAGGAGGGACTATGGATCCCAGCCGACTTGCAGCTGCGCGAGCAAGTATTGCTTCTCAGCAAAAGCCTCCGACTCCCAATTCTCAGCGATCGAGTATGAGTGGGACGCCAGGACCACCACCTCCCCACAAGGTGACTCCAGTTCCTGTCCCACCGATCCCAGGCATGCAGCAGAAGCCATTGTAATAATTGACACCATGTGTATCTTTTGGAAACGAGAGACGCGAAGCGGAAGGGGTCAGATATGATATCATCAAGGCAGACTTAGGGCAACAGAGGAGCGAGAAAGGGGTTCAGGGGAGGCGTTTAGAGGGTGGATTCTCGATTGTTTTTATTAGCTACGTTTTTCTGAGGAGTTGGTTTTTGACTCAACCGGGGAAAAAAGGGACGAGAGAAATATTTTTTTGTCATTACAGGGAAGAACTAGGAATTGGTGGACTATTCCATCGAATGGTTGACCTGGGGGTGGAAACTCCTGGTTGTGTAATCCAAGACGCCGAATTGGCGCGTGTATGCAGATGAAGAAAAGGTACACTATTGCGTTGATACTTAATATGTTTACACCATGGACTTTCTTTTGCGCCAGTAAGACATGTTCAAGGGGCCCGGGTTGAGTGAGTATGTGTATGTCATCCATGATATGGAGAAAGATGACAACTACAGGGGTAAAATAAACGTATAGAGTTAATTGTCAATTCTATTGAGCTGAGGGGTATCTATCAAGCCAGTCCTGAGGCATATGCCGTATCCTCAACCTATTCCCAAACAAAAGATGTTATACATGGAGTTTTTCATTCAGTCGTACAAAAGTTCTAGAGATCTACATCCAGGCTGGCAATCTAGGCCGATGGTGTCACCACAGGCTTTGGCAGATCAGCCGCAAGCTTCCGTTCTTCCCGTTCCTGGAGCATCTCAAGCACAATGCGACGTAACTCAAAGATTACCTCAACGGCAATGAGCACGATGATGATCCATTCCAGGCGAGTGCCATGTTGCTCACTGGACATCTCACGCAGAACACTGGCGATTTCGGCGGCGTAGTCCATCTTTTGGTTCAATGCGCGGATACGCACGTTTACATCGAGTGCGCGACCAACTTGTTCGTAGTAACCTTCTAGACCAAGATCGGAGCTGGTGTCCCAGAAGATATCCGGCAATGAGTCGGTGAGTTCAGAATAGTGGTTGAGGCGAGCACGCAGACTGAGGAGTTCGCCTGTTTTTTGTAGGATGAACTTTCGACCAAGAGGTATACCAGCACCTTGTGAGAGCAGTGCGGGGATGTTGCGTGTGCTTTCAAAGTACGACGTCAGGGCCGTTTCGAGAACAGCAAGCTTTGTGCTTCGAGCCAGACCAGACGAGAAAGCAACCTTTGCTAGAGTAGTGTCTAGCTTATCAGCCTCCTTGTGCTCCTTGCGAGTACCAAGAACAATAATATCGCCCTTAAGCACACTTGCTTCTCGGTTTGTATCGGTTGTGAATTCGAGATCCTCAAACTCCCGACTTTCAATGGAGTGCGCTTCTTCAGCAGCACGCATGATCTGTCTTGTGACGACATCTGGAGGCAGCGACCAAGTCACGATTGTGCCGGACGGAAAGACAAAGATGTCTCCACCATTTACACCTCTTGCATGGACCACCTCGTTTGCGTCGAATCTCGTGCCATCCGGGTCGATGTCAAAACCATGCGATGAGAGAATCTCGAGAACTACAGGCATCTTGAATGATTCTGCGACGCAGGTCGCGCTGACCACATTGGAGGGTTCATCGCTGGGACTTCCTGGTGCTGTTGCGCCTCGTTTGGGCTGCTGGGCAATGATGGCAACTCGACGTAATGAATTCTTGGCCGTATTCGATCGAGTGGGTTTCCTCTTTGAAGAAGCAGGACCTTTCTCTTCTCTGGAGAGTTCAGAGGTGGAACGGGAACCGTCGTCGACTTGAGACAGGTAGGGATTCGAGGTGAAGAAGCTTCGCTTTCGCGGGAAGCTAGCCAAAGAGGTGAGATGGAATTGTCGATGAGGCCTCAGCCGTGGCCCGGCGACTGAAGTGTGAAAGAGGCGGGCGACATTGAGGGTGATTCGCTGGGAGGAATTCCTCATGATGTGACAACAATTATGCCATTAAAGGTGAATTTATGGTGGGTTGACTCAATCAAAGTATTGAGAATGAACCAATGCCGAATCAGAAGAAGTTCTACCAACAAAGACATTGACATCGGGATCGGGCCCGATGATAAGATAAGATAAGATACCTGGATCATCGAATTATCTGCATGTGAGAGACCACGTGATACCCCTCAACGGAATGTGGGTATGCTAGACCGCTTCGGGAGGCATCTTCCATTGAAGTGGACTGGGGCCACTGGGCTTGGACACCCATGACGAAGTCCCACTAGGTAGCCACCGTAGCTTAGGGAGGGGGATCCATCTCTAGGGGAGACCAGACAAACCCAGAAACGGTTAATTACGCTACGCTACGCTTCTCATCTCAACACCGACAGGACAGGACGACGTTAAATTCATAGGAGGCCCCCTTGACCTGAACTCTTCATCAACCTCTTGGTGTCATTCTTGGCCTATTTTAATTCATAACCTCCGCTGTCCTCTATCACCGCGGACTCTTTTTCTCCTTCTTTTTTCTCCCCTCTTTCTCTACCCCACCATACAACCAACATCTATCACCATGGATCTGAACCCCAAGTACGACAACTATGATTTCCCCATCAAGGGTCCTGAGAAGCAGGATGGCCACGCCGGCTACCTCACAGAGGATCAGATCGCCAAGCTTCACCAGTTCCGCATGATGCTCGAGTCCGAAGGTTGCACTGATCGATTGGACACCTTGACTCTGGTACGAGATATACCTTTATCCTAGCTGAACTTGCTGGACCCTGGACAAAAAAGGCCATGTAACGCGACACAGCAAATACTGACAACGTCCTTGTCTACAGCTTCGATTCCTCCGAGCGCGCAAGTTCGATGTCGAGGCCGCCAAAGCCATGTAAGACTTTTCTACCCTTCCTTTCCATCTGATGGCGGTGGAACGAGAAATTGTGCTGGTAGCGACAGGGGGGCTGACCGCCACTATAGGTTCTTGGATACTGAGAAATGGCGAAAGGAGGTTAAACTTGACGAGACTGTGCCTACCTGGGACTATCCCGAGAAGGCTGAGATCGGGAAGTACTACACTCAGTTCTACCACAAGACTGACAAGGTATGGCAAACTGGTGACGACGACAGAGAGCTATCATGAGAACCTATGTTGACTAATGTATTTTTCCTCAAACAGGATGGACGACCCATCTACATCGAGACCCTTGGTGGTATTGATCTGACCGCCATGTACAAGATCACCAGCGCTGATCGCATGCTCCTGAACCTCGCTGTCGAGTACGAGCGCGTCGCCGATCCCCGTCTTCCTGCCTGCTCCCGCAAGGCCGGCCACCTCCTCGAGACATGCTGCACCATCATGGATCTCAAGGGCGTTTCCATCACCAAGGTCCCCCAGGTCTACTCCTACGTCCGACAGGCCTCTGTCATCTCCCAGAACTACTACCCCGAGCGCCTCGGCAAGCTGTACATGATTAACGCCCCCTGGGGTTTCTCCACCGTCTGGAGTGTTGTCAAGGGCTGGCTCGACCCCGTCACCGTCTCCAAGATCAACATTCTCGGCTCTGGATACAAGAGTGAGCTCCTCAAGCAGATCCCTGCCGAGAACCTCCCCAAGCAGTTTGGTGGCGAGTGTGTGTGCGAAGGTGGCTGTGAGAACAGCGATGCTGGTCCTTGGCACGACCCTGAGTGGGCTCGTCCCGCCTGGTGGGAGAAGAAGCAGGATGCCAACGTCATCGAGAACAAGGGCTCTGAGATTGAGGAGCCCGCAAAGGCTCCCGAGGCTGCCCCCGCCGCTGAGGGTGCTGATGCTACCCAGACTGCCCCTGCTCCCGCTCCTGCTGCCGCTTAAAGAAGAGTATATGTACCAAGGTGAAGGATATGGAAGAAAGATAGACGGGCGGGTTTGCTACGTCTTAATATAGACCACATATTTTCTCTCGTTTACCATGCTTTTTTTTTCTTTTTTTTTTTTCAACAAATGGGGTTGGAGAGGATATCTGAGCGAAGATATATATATGGTAAAAACACGTTGGAGGAGTGTATGGCGGAGCGTGACGTTTGTAGGGAGCACAAAAAGAATTCTTCCAACCCCTTTCTTGTTCTGCTCAGTGCATAAGCATGCTCATGTGGACGTTTTGTTTCGTGCGTGCCTAGACTCATGTTAGATGCTGGCTGGCTGAGATTCCTGACTATGGCATGGCTGCAATAATTCTCAACAATAGACGCCGTCTCGAGATTTGTGTTGTAACATGTGAAGTGATATTGCCGATTAATCCAATCCAATCCAATGCGCCCCAACTCCCTGTTCGTAATACACTGATCGCCGCCCTGGGTATATATGCAATAAAGACAAGAGATGTCTTTTATCGTCCCTGCGTAACGACATACTCGCCCGCCACGCGCGCTCTCTCCATCTTGGCCACCACAGCAGGCATATCGCGCTTCAATCTTCCCAGACCCTCGACAGCTCTTCGAAATCCTTTCTCCACGCCATCTTGCCTCTCCAGTGGTTGGACGTCCAGATCCACTTCAGCGGCCTCTGCTGCAATCTGCTGTTTTCGCGCTTCGAGCATATCGTCGTCACGCTTTAGACTATCGCGTAATTGCTCTGCTTGCGCCTCAGCCGTCGTAGCGGGTACCGAGCGTTTCAACGCCGCAACATCCTCGAGAAGTTTTTCTTCTTGTGTGATTAAATCTGCGACACGCCGACGCTTGCGCGTATCGAAAGGTTCGTAAACGGTATCGGGCTCGACGTTTGATTCTGAGAGGAAAGAGTCTGGGGATACGGGGAGGCCGTTTATCGAGAGATTTGGAGAGGCGAGGGAGAATGTCTTGTCGATGTACTGGTTGTTTGTTAGCCTTGTAGTCATAGAGTAGATCTAATAAGGGATAGTACCTCGTTGACGAGCTTTTCTATCTCATCTCGATATTCATCCCCTCCATCGTTACGCACTGCCACGGGAAATGCTTCGTTGATACGTTCTGCGGCTGCGCGACGGACATTGGCGATGAGATATGAGAGATCCTCGGGTGTTTGCAGCTCGATCTTGCGCTGGACTTGGGCGACGACGGATTCAGAGTCCATGACTATTACTCTCCAAGAGGAGAAGAAAAAGTAAGGTGAAGAATAGCTGGAAGAGAGGGGGGTAGTAGAGGAAAGGTTGTGCTATCAAGGTGCTTGACGGTGAGTGCCTGCCCCGCGGCCGCGTTTAGTCAATTGTTTACTTTGAAACTCCGGGGGCCGACTCGGAACCGGAGACGGAGCTTATCTTATCTCATCGCTTGATATGTCACCTCCAACCAAGCAGAACATGAACTTGGAAATAGTTAGGTAGGTGATTTATTGCTAACTGGACTTGCAAATTACGCTGATATTTTTCATTCAATAACCTCATTATTTCATCAATCGTTCTTATATGTGGTTCCAAGCTTGTTCGCTCACGTTGTACTCTGAAATGAGAGTCCTTCTGTTAACTCCCTCTTGCTCCCGCTTACAGTAAAGCAAGATCTTGTCCATGGGAGCACCTGAGAGCTCGGCCTCAACTTCACTCATTCTGCGCGACTCTGGTAATAATGGTACCTGATAATCCAGATCGCGCATTGGGGTGTTCAGCTGAAAATCATCGCCCAGGTCAACACCGCTGTAAAAGTCCCCTTCTTCCAGCTCGACCACCTTTTTGGCGACACATGCTGCGATATGCGCATCCCAGATGCCTTCCCGGTGAGGACTTGTCCTGAGAAGCTTGATTGCTTCAGCTCGGATGCGATGAACGCGACATTTGACTGCTGTGAAATAAAGTGGCGGTATCCAGCCCATGTCGATGATGGATCTGGGCATGCAAGTCGTCATGATGTACAGCGGCATCTCGTCCTCCAGTTCATAATGAAGCGACAGTTCCCATAACTTTGTAAGTTCTTTGATGAGTAGGATGAACTTGTCGGTACAGGTGTCGTATATAGTCTCGTTATTGTATATGCAAGTCTCAGCCATAACGTTCGTCATGGCGTAGTGTATCCTCAGAATCTGGTGTGCCTTTTGCAAGTATATATTTGAGCCACCAGGCCGCGCTTTCATGAAATCTTGGAGCATGCCATGCCATTGTGCGAGCCTTGTCTTGACGAGTTGCTGGGCTGTATGCTCTGTTGCTGCTATTGTCTGTTGACGAGCTCGGTGAGTAAGATGGAATATCTGGTTGTAAACAAGCTCTAACCCTTTCCAAGCATCATTCAGATTAGTGAAAGATTCAAGAAAACTCTTCTCGGGGTTGTGGGCTGGCTGTAGAATAACACACGAATGGTGGTACAACAGTCTGAAGAGCTCAACCTGGATATGGAGCCTGGACAGGGCCTCCACTATCCAAGCATCGGTCGACTCATGACAGGGTTTCAATGCCAAGATGCCCGAATTAGCCTCGGGAAGACCCTGCATCTGCCAAAGAATGTCAAGCCCATTCTTCAGGTGAAGCTGCGCCGTAGCGAAGTGGCCCCGAAAGAACTCCAAGCAGACAAAGACAACACAAGTGATGAGCGCCACACGACACGATTCCTTGTCTTTGGCGTTGAAGTGTGGCTGCAGATGTGCAATGGCCTTGACGTACTGCTGCAGCGTAAACTGCTCCTGTTGGCTCATCTGAGAGGTGGGTGAGTTTCTATGTATGTCCAACGTCACAACACCCTTCTTGTGTGCCGAGCTGAGCGCGAGGAGGGCATGTAGCACGGCGGGTTCTCTAGACCCAGCCTGGAAGACGAGAGTGTTCCAGAAGCCAGAAGAGAAAGTGGCTGAGATCTTTGTAGAAGTGCGACACTTGAACCAGTCAAAGTAGAGCTTCTCGTTTGCGTTTAGAGAGAGGACGAGGGTTGTCTCTAGGGGAACGCCAAGGGTGAATTTGGGCCGGGACTGGGAATATTGTGTAAGAGCGTGTGATCCTCCGCCCCAGATTCCGTATCCGTCGCATGCTCGACCTGTTGATAGGCATCTCTGACAGGCTGGTCGGCCTTCGTCACATTTGACTTTTCTCAATCTAAGTCATTAACCTGTGTTCTCTTCTCCTCTCTCTCTCTCTCTCTCTCTCTTGTCAAGTAAGTCAAGCACCCATGTAACCGACCCCCCCTGGTAACCGACCCATCTGCAAGACTCAGAAAATCCATCGATCTATTTACAATATTTTAACACAACTTTGTCAAATAAATAGCTAAAAATGCAGAGAAAATGGTATTTAAAAGTCTCTCAATCGCTCTCTTCGCTACTCAAATCCTGTCTAATATACCTTTTTGCAGGCCGCATGACGCGGGTTGATCGGCGCACAGGGG
>JABEEM010002679.1:0-18047 GCA_013363185.1 Fusarium secorum | reverse complement strand
ACATCTACCTCCTCCTACATCCTCCCTCTCATCCTCCCCCCTCCCCTTCCCCCCCTCCCACCCCTAGTATAACACGCAAAACACCTCGAATCATAATAAACAACCTCTCCCCCCCTCGGCCTCTTCACAATCTCAGCATCCGGATACAGCGTACAACTTCCCTGCTCCTCCGGCGAAGCCGGCTCCTCAAAGCTAATAAGCTCACAGTTGAAAAGATCAAACTCTTTACACTTTTGCGCGCAATCATCCAGGTACAAACTCTCTAAAACCTGACTTTGTCCTTCTTTAGGATCGCCGCGTACGTTGCAGTTTATATCTTCGGCTGGCTCTGAGATGAGCGTGTAGGCGGGGCATGATGTTGTTGTGGTGGGAGCTGAGGTCGTGGTGGTGGGTTTTGGTGTTGGTTTGCAGTTGCTTGCGGTGACGCTTGCTGCGAGGGTCGCGACCACGGCGATGGACTTCGTTGAGGGCATCATGAGTTCACCGGCCGGAAAATAAAGAAGTGAGGAAGGAAAGTGATGGGGATGAATCAGGGGAGATTCGGGTTTAAGAAACGTTGATGCCCTGAGCTAGCGTCAATAGTCTGAGGCTAAGACGACGCCACCGTCGATAGTCTCCATGGCGGTTAATTAAATAATTGCATGGATCTGCATCTGAGATCTGTGCTTGGGGAACATGAAAAGTCGAGATATCTATCTAAGTAGTAAAATATCCCTGATACATTCTAAAGTTGAATGCTTACTTTCTCTTTGCTATGTCTTGGGCTGAGTCCTATCTGCAACCTCCTTGCCCGCAGCAATGATACTGGATCATATTCTTCTTCAACACCTTCACGTCCTCCAGATCTCAATCTCAACCCCATCACCATTTTCAATCCTCTCCACAGCCCTGCATATAGCAGAGAAGCAGTGAGAAAAAGTGTTGTCCAAAAGAAACAACGAGTTTTTCAACAGCTATAAACCGAAGAAAGGACGTCGAATGCATTCCGCACTCTTTCAAGAAAGCAACATCTGCAAGTATCGTCAGTGTCGCCAGGTCAATGTGTCAAGTTGTTAGTCGTCAAGTCACTGCATCGGTTAGTAGATCAAAGTTCGAGTCGTGGTGAATAAATTTCGTCGTCCAATTCTAGGCCACTAGGCCGATGCGTGAGCGCCTTTCAGTGGAAATGTAAATCTGCGCCAGTCCAAGAAAAAAAACAGGCCCCCTTTCATCACGGCGTTACTATACACAATGCAAGTTGAACAAAAAAAATGCGAAGATCATAACGTCTTCCAAGCCAGGTAAAAACCTCCCCCGTCTAAATGTCCATAACCGGCAAAAAGACACAAAAAAAACTCCAGCATCAAATAATATGCACAACACCGATTGGGGGTATCAATATGGGCTATTTGATCGTGTTCAGGGAAAGTAGGATCAGGAAGAACAAGGTCCGATATGCTTCTCATGTACGTGGCGAAGGAAATCTCGCTGCATTCTGAAAGAGGAGTAGTCGCCTCTGAGAATCACTTCAAGAATGTTGCCCTTGTTGGGATCGCGGGCAATCTCGTCCATTCTGTCGCGTAAGAGTTGGAACGCGCCTTTGAAGCGGTCGAGGATCGCTACGGTGTTGGATGAGCCGCCGGAGATGTCGTTGCCCGAGTTGTTGGGGTCGATGATGGAGAGGCGGTCGTAGTTCTTGTACGTGAGGCTTCGGACCTCGGACTGGGAGTGTTAGCAAGAAAAGCAACGGCAGAGAAGTGTGGCAAGACATACCTTTCGGATGTACCCAATTGGTCTGGTCAGGGAGATGGCGTTGGTGTCGTGGCGGAACTCGCACCCGTAGAGGTGGAAGAACTCGAGAAGCATCTCGCCGAGATGATGCTCCGGAATGAGGTTTCGACTTTGTACCTGTGGCATAAGCTGCAACATGCTGACAACCAAGCAAATCACTGTAAAACCACCAATTCCTCCATTTACAGGTTCATTCAGACCACGCATGAGCAGGAAATGTTTGATCACAGTCACCAGGATAGGCATGGCAGGATATTGGGCCTTCCACTTAAGAAAAGTGTCGACGGCGTTCACACCGCCCAAGTTCTCAAACGACACATCAACCTTGAGACCAGTCTGCTTGTCAACGTATTTGACCAACGGAACTCTAGCGTGGGCAATAACCTCGATGGAGTGTTGGTCAGCGACTTGTTGGCTGGTGAGGAACTTCTGGAACTTGTACAGCCAGCTCTTTGCTGACAGGTATGTTGGCGGACCGCCTCGCATGAAGCTTGCTGAGCAGACAACCAGATCCATGTCTGCGGTGGGGAGGTAGAGGCCTGACATGAAGGAACCAAAGGGGTGGACAGAGGCGCTCGCGAAGTTCCTTCCGTCGCGTCGCATGGCCTTTCGAAGGTTCTCGACGAGGTTGTCGCGGATTCGCTGTTCGAAATCGCGGGGTCTAACGTATTCGTAAAAGTCGATGATCTCTTTGTGTAATCTGCAAACGTTAGTCCGAGTACAGGAGCGAGGGGGAAGCTTGGCCAGCAATGCGACTGATGGGTGGTAGAAAGGATGCTGCACTTACCGGAATGGCATATTCATGGTAGCAGAGTGATCGACAGTATCCCAAGGACATGGGTCCTCCGTTGCCTTCGGTTGCCAACTAGGCAAAAGCGCACCCTTCGAAGGCTTCGTCGTAGCCTTCTTCAATTGTCCGTAATCAGGAGGCTTTATCCCATCATCCGCAGTTCGCTTCCGAGATCCAAGCGGATCATTTCTTCGCGCCGTATCCAAAGTCCCATTAGCGGGCGCCCGCGGCTTCTCAGGCAGACGCGCAGTCTCAGCTTTCGGTCCAGGGGGCGCGTTCGGGGGCGGTGGTTCGCGCGGAGGAGGCGGCGGTGCTTCCTCTTCTTCTTCACTGCTCTCTTCATCTTCTGTCAGGTCAAACGAGATAAAGTCCTCGGCTTCGGTTGAAGCAGCCAATTTCTCCGACTGGTCTTCCACGCGCGCTTTCCGGATCAGCTTGACCATATCGCGTTTCTTGCGGGTGCTCTCGTCGGGACATGGGAGGGCAGTGTAGGGATCGGGATTTGACCACTTAGGTGCAGCATCGCCAGATCCATCGTCTCCTGTTTTGGCACGTTTCTTGGAAGGTCCTTCTGTCTCGGAGGATGAAGAGATGTCCATTTCGAGCTCATCGTCGTCTGATAGCTCATCGACATCGCGATATTTGGCAGCGCCTTCTTCTCCAAGTCGTTCCTCGGGCATATTCGCAGTCGCTCCAGATACTAAAGCGCGTTCGGACGGATGAGGCGGAGGTTGCCATTTCCTTCCTACTCTGCCCCGACCTCGGCCACCACGACCACCATCGCGACGCGGCCCTCTCCTATCAGACGGCCCACGATGATCAGTCGGGAAATCAGGCATGCCAGCCGGTTTGTCTACACGAAATGTAAAGTCGCCCTGCGGCACGCGCGGGCGGTATGAATCGGAGTGGCCATGATTATCGCGGGGCGGTCGAGGAGGCAAGTCGTACCTGTCGCCGGGTCGATAGCTGTCGGCGTCGGGACGGAGAGGACGGTCATTTCTTGGGCGGGAGTCGGGACGCGATTTGCGCGGCCTGTTGTTGCGCGGAGGCATTTTGTGTGGTTGGGAATGCAGATGTTACTTTGTGCGGTGGATGAAACGATGATGTCGCGAAAGAAAAAAAAAGATCCTTCTTGCGCGAATGGCTGACCCGCACTAAACCTAATTGAGGCAGAGGCGATCTCGGAATTGTTAGTCAGCATGCTGCGTCACTAATGTTTACGCTACCCTAGAGAAACATGAAAGAAGGTGATTATCGGAAAAGCGTGTGCTATCGTGAATCAGTGATTAATATAATTTGGCCGAGCGATCAATCAATATTTTACAACTCGGCGAATTTGTTTTCTCATGTAATCTATGTATCTTGGTCTGTGTTTGTCCCATCTTGAAGCTCACTCCTTGTTTGCACCCTCAGGGTCATAAGCTGACACTTCAATCTCGCAGTACATTGTCGGAACACCAAGTTGCCTCACTCCAATCTGCGTCCAAATGACCCTGTGATTCGGCATCCACTTCTTGTAATTCTCCGCCATTCTCTGTCCGACTTCAGGTGTGATTTCCGTGTGGTACGAGTTCACTCTGAAGACCTGTTCCCAGCCTTTGCCACCAGCGGCCTTCAGCGCCTTGTCCACATTCTCAAAAGCCAAGTCAATCTGCTCAAGTTGAGTCTCTGCAAAGACGAGGTCGCCGTCTTTAATAAAACACCCGCCTGAAATTATTTGTCAGTCTTTGTTGGTGAGAAATTGAAGGGATGTGGTGATGTACCTTGACCACTGAGCTGGAGTTGATCGCCGACACGGACAGCTTGGGCGTAGTTGAGGAAGTTGGTGAGAAACTCGCCGACGCCCTCGTAAGTGTAATTTTTAAGTTGAGACATGTTTGCGGATTTTCCTGAGACACAGATAAATGTTTAATGTTGTATGCTAGAATTTGAGTGAATGAGATGCTTAATTGATCGTGGCTTACTCTGTCATTTATACTCAAGCTTCACCCTCAGTCGCATCATGCAGAGTAAGGCGTGCAGCATGATCTGCATCTCTAACACTGAGCATAACGTTGGAATAACGTTGGCATAACGTTTTACGGCCTAATCTCATTCCATATCTGAGTAAGATGCACCCAGGGTCGGTTCAACGAAGGCGAGCATGTTCAACCTCCGGCCTACGGCTGGTCTCTTGGACATCCACAGCTTCTCGGCAAGACGGTGCAACAAAGAGGTGGGCATGACAAATGCAGCAGAAACGGAACCATTCAGCGCCCGGTTCGGATAATAACCAATGCCAACGGCCATTGAGCGATCTTTATGATTATGCTTAAATTATCTCGTCAGATCTTAGCCTCTTGGCTTCCGCTCCATCATATTCGTTAAGCTTCTACCGCAACCCGCTCAACTCTATCCCTCTACTGAGTCTTCTTGTTCTTATTCCTCGCCTTTGCAGCCGCCAACTCAGCATTAACCTTCTCAATCGCCTCCCTTGCCCCATCCCACTTCTCCCTCTTACCCTCCCCATCAAAAACCCTCCACACAAACGGCGTAAAAACCCCATCCATCAACATCCTATACAAAGCGCGATCATTCCACCACAACTTCCACCCTTTCAATCCCCACCCGAGATGTTCATACACCTGCGACCCAGCTGCCTTGTCAGCCCACGCAAGCCAGTCAGCCTGTCGCAACCAACCAGGCACCACGCTACCTCTATTGGCAAGCTTACATATTGCCTTGTGGTGCTTGTCTGTGGCGCGGTTCATTTCGTCTATTGAAGGGAGATGGGAATTGCCTTTCCAGATCTGTGCGATGGCCATGGTGCAGAGGTCGCTGATGGGGAATGCGCTTGTTGTGACGAGGAGATTGCCCATGAAGGCCAGTGAGTCTGGGTAATCGAGCGAAAACACGTTTTGGTAGAGACGCGGAAGGGGTTTTCCACGAGATCCGATTGCTTCTGCCCATTTTGGCGTTGTGTTGCGCGTGGGATCAACGCTCGGGTCTAGGAGGCTGAAATCTGCCTTGTATCCGGTGCACCAGATGATCGTGTCAACATCCAGACGCGTTCCGTCCGTGAGCTCAATCTCTCTGGGACCTGTAACGCGCTTTAGCTTCGGGATGGAGGTGATATCGCCTGATTCGAGCAGAGGGACGAGATTATCTGACACGACGGGTAGAGCGTGCAGGACGGAATCTGCAGGAGAAAGACCCCATTCGGGCCTTATCTTGAACGCGTTGTCCTGCATTTTCTTGCAGATCGCGTTGAAGATGATTTCGTACAGACGAGGGAATGTGCTCTCAAACATTCCCATCAAGGCCATTGTGCGCGCTGTGAGGGTGTGATCGAATGGGATACCATCACGCTTTCGTGGGATCTGCGACAATGAGCATCGCGACATGGTCAATTGGCCATGGGCAACTCACCACTATAACACCGTGACTACGAGATAGCCATACCTTTTCGGCATGTCCACAAAGGGCTGCTGCTGTGTCTGCGCCTGTATTGGAGACGCCAACAACTACTACTCGCTTGCCCTTGAAGAGTTCAGGCCTGCCATCATCGTCGGTCAACTTGCGAGCCAACAGAGACCATAATGACATACCGTTTGAAGGCGCGTGAATGTAGAACCTCGCCTTCGAATTGTTCCATGCCCTCGACCTTGGGAATATGAGGACGATTGTTTCCGCCCGTCGCCATAATGACCTTGTCGAAATATTCAGGCTCAGAGCCCTGGATGTTCACCATCCAGCGGTTTCCCTCGTCATCGCGTCGTATCTTTTCCACCGATACGCCCAAGCGAAGCTTATCGCGAAAGTTGAAGTGGTCGACGTAGGACTCAATGTACTCTTCCACTTTGGCGGACGGGCAATGACTTGGTGTGGAGTCTGGGTATGGGAAGTCTGTGAAGGCGGCCTGCAATGGTAAGTATTTCTGTTAAGACATATGGTGAATGGATAGAGTAAGTACCCTTTCTTTGGAGATATTGATGATGGTACCTTGGGCTTGTCAGCGACGCATTCTGTACGGCTTTGGGCTATGTGCTTACTCGGTAAGACTGATGTCTTGTCTTGCTCGGTGTAATGCCAAAGCCCCCCGACATACTCACTACGTTCAAATCCAGTTACGTCGAAACCGACTTCGAGTAGATTTTTGACAGCGACAAGGCCGGCGATGCCTGGGTTGTGTCAGTGCCATCTTCAATCGAGAGACCCGGAATACCCACCGAGGCCGACGACAGCCACCTTTTGAGGCTGCTTATCCATGTTTGCTTGGACTCCAGCACTACATTCTGGACGTAGATTGACAGCGGCGCCTCAGCTTATAAATATTTATTGCTATGGAAGGCCCGGCATCATCTCAGCTGACAGGCAGTGACAGCACAGACCCATCAAGGTCAGCAGTCAGCAAGACGGAGCATTCCGGACTAGAGGACTAGCCTGGCAAACTTTGTACCTGGTTACAGATAACTTTAACAGCCAAACATCCGTTGGTGTTTTGTGAGAAGCGCCCGCTATGTTTTATGTAAACAAGGATATGAATTAATTGTAGCATCATTTCTGCTTAAGCACTGTTGTGAAGCATCTCATCCCTCCATTTAATCGAAGCGCAGTGAGATACTTCGTGCCAGAGATCTTGTAAGGCGGAATTGATCCCGCAAACACGCCACCGATAGCTTGATGGCTTGGATCTAATGCGCGATGCTGGAGAGAGATTAGATCGATTAGATAACATACAATATTCTTACTGGTGCAGAGCCGAGCTGAACGGTAAACTGTGCGCTATGACCCACGAGCCGGCCTGAAGTCGATCCGACGACCGGCTTCGGATCATCAATAAGGTCCTCAAGGAGCAAGAAAACAACAGACCTTGACATAAGGCATCAAAACAAACTTAGCAAAGGTATCCTAAACTTATACTAAGTCACTAAGTCTCTTAGTCATCTAGGATCAAGGTCCTAGGTTTTCTTTGCTCCCCTAGATTGCATCGAGATTCCAAGGGATATATCTTTATGCATTTCTGTTATAAAATATTGTTCAATCGCAACTGCGTTCCAATCTATAATGTACAAACTAAGGTCTGTTTGGTGAATATAAGCTCTCAACCACAGATCTCAACTGCCAAAAACACATCTAGCTACAAACTCGTAACCAATCGCCCCATACACAAATGCTTTCCCCTTGATCCCCTCCATTTCATTTTGTCCACTTTACAAAAACGTGAGTCTAGAGTAGACATCCTTCTAGATTATTGCCCTCAAAATGGTGAAGGTTCCCATAACAAGTCCACGAGCTACCGTAATCGACACCACTGCAGCAATGATAATGCCGAGATAGAGGAACGCCAGAGGCTTTGCCCCCGCTTTCTCCAACATGACGCCGCTCAAAGGGTTAGCGATAAGCAGTGCCACTCCTACAAGCAAATTGGTCGAGCCAAAATATCTCGCATAATCCTTTGGATCGCATGTTTTTCCGACGCAAATTGGAGCCACTGTGTAGAAAGATCCCGAGAGGAGGCCCCAAAATGCTGTGAATGCGTAGAGAAGGGGGCGGCCGGATGTAGTGAAAGGGATGAAGATAGTGGACATCAGAACGGCCATGAGCACCATTGTGCAGACCATCGTGTTGATTCCTCCAATGCGATCGCTTGAAATGCCCATAATTAAGCGGCTGACGCATGAGGCCCCGCCTATGACCGAAAGAAGGATGAATCCGTCCTGGGCAGTGAAACCGACGCTGGCTGATATAGCTGGGAGCAGACCGCCTACGCCACAGTTGATAAACTCCATCAAGAAGATGCTGAGAGACACGAAAATGAAGCTGGGGCTCTTCCATGCTGAGAGGTTAAATGCCGAACCTGGATTTCCAAAGGGGTCATAGTTATCGGTACCCAAGACAAGTCGTTCGAAGGGAAGAAAGCAGAGGAATCCTATACTCGTCGAGGAAGCAATGACTATCGCCACGATCCTCATGGACAAAACCCAACCAAGATTGTCAAACGTCGAGTGAAGAACAAGTGGAAAGATGGTAGCGCCAAGCGAAGCTCCCGTCACAGCAACGCCCATAGCTAAGCCCCGCCGGCGAACGAATAGCTTTCCCACCACGCCAACAGCAACAGTGTAGTTGATGCCGGTGCCGATACTGCCAAAGACACCAAAGCAGAACATGAACTGCCAGTATGTTTTGCACTGCCCCATTATGAGAAAAGTGGCGGTTGACAAAATACCTCCGAGTGCACTTAGGAGTCGAGGGCCGTAGCGGTCGAGCAGGGAGCCGTAGAGGAAACTGGGGATGCAGGCGAGGAATAGGTATACACCGAGAATCCAGCCGATTTGGCTGTTGGTGTTGTGTTTGAGCTGGTTGGTGCTGAAATATGACTGGATTGTGCCGATGGAACCGTTGAAACCTGGTTTTGGTGTTAGTAAAATCTGCTAGGGGGAGAGAGCGTCTGATCAATGATTCAAGTTGAGGTAGTTTCATCAGACGTTTCTTGATGCGGACGGGGATATGTGAGACGTACCAGCGGAGCAAACGAGAAAGAGGAATGAGCCAAAGACACAGAGCCATGCACGCCACTCCGACTCATGGTCCATGACGAATGGCTCTGATCGGTGAGATAAGGGGCGAATAGGTGATAACGGTCGAGCGGGTGAGGGCCTATTGGTGTCCTGACGATTGGTGTCCTCAATCCCGTCTTGTAAAGAAAGATCAACGTATGGGAAAGCGC
This sequence comes from Fusarium secorum, assembly GCA_013363185.1. NCBI lineage: Eukaryota > Fungi > Ascomycota > Sordariomycetes > Hypocreales > Nectriaceae > Fusarium > Fusarium secorum. Next base: position 8,778 of record JABEEM010002679.1, on the reverse strand, counting down.
TCTCAAAGTCGATTGTTGAGGGGCTCTTTTCCAGATCAAGCGAATCGGTGTCGTGTTGGCGGACCATTTTTGTGAATGATGTGCTGCGACAAGTATGAAATGGGTTGGATGTGTGTAAGGAGATAAGTTCAGAGATTGAGATTGCAGCTGGTATATATTCATCTTGCTCTTCATCTTGAGTTTGGAAATTGGAAGTTTGATCAATTTATCATAATAGCTTATAATTTCTGAGCCAGAGATGTGAAAGTTAATATGTTTTCTCTTCACTCTGAGTGGGAGCCTTATGTTATTGACTTTTAAGAATTGCATAAGACTTCTCAGTGAGTAAGTTCTGGGGCAAATAAACGCATCTTTATATTAAGATTTTGCAGACAGTTTGTCTGGTTTGGCTTTTAGGGAAACCTCTTTTAAGAACTACTCCAAGTTTAGTGTCGCTTATTAGTTAAATTCAGCAGCAACATCATCATCAGCCGCATCGTTTGCCATCATTCTTGTTGTAATGGTTGTCGAGTCGACAAACTTATTCCGCAGGTCTGAGCTTTATCCCGCCAACTCATTGCGGCCTCCTACTCAATATCTACATTTGCTGTCATGGGTACCGTAGAAAATAGCATAGTAAGAGCAGCATTCAGAGAAAAAAATTTATGGATAATTTTATAATTTTCAGGTGCTATCACGTCCAGCATGAAGGCTATCGTATGAGCAATAAAGCCTTTGCTCGTTTAGTGAGAGGAAGTATTCGTCGAATCAGAACAAGTTAGTCGGCAATCCAGAAATGAGCCAGAAAGTTTTTTTTTCTTTAATAATATTTCCTTGTTTTTTCTCAATAATGATATAAGTAAGGTCAAGTCCCCGAACGTGAGTGAGTGGATGTCAAAGCTAAAACGAATCTGACGTCGTTTTCAGAACCAACCAACCAACCACCCGAATCTCACCATCTGACCAATCACATGACCCCATCAAACTCTCAGCCCGGAAACTACGGCATCACACTTTTATCGTCATCAACACCAACATCATGACAACCCCATAGTCACCGCTTCACGACATGCCACCTCTAAGCGAGACCATCCGAAATGGCATCTCCGACTCGTTGGCGCGCACTCAACTCTGGCTCAACACGCCAAATGGCCGTGGCGTGCTAAAGTGCACTGTTGCCTACACCATTGCCAGCCTTGCGACGTTTGTTCCGTTTCTAGCGAATTTTCTGGGGAAGCCGGAGGGTAAACATGTTGTTGCTACTATTACGGTGTATTTTCACCCTGCGAGGTCGGTGGGGTCGATGATTGAGGCTATTCTCATTGCTGTTGTTGCGGTTGCTTACGCAGAGATGGTTTCGCTGCTTTCTATGGTTACTTCGGTCTTTTTCGGATCGACCATGCATCTGGTAACGCTATCGCATGTCTTGGTTGTTGTGGTGTTTATTGGCGGTGGGTTTGGGTTCATGGGATGGGTGAAACAAAGGATGTTGAACCCTCTCGTCAACGTTGGCAGTACCCTCGCAGCTCTCGCGATAATCGGTGTTGTGACCAAAGAGAGTCACGTAATGTCGAACGTATTCTCCAATGAGAAGGTTCTTCAGGTATTCAAGATGCTGGTTATGGGCATCACGACTACAACGGCGGTGAATTTACTGCTCTGGCGAACGAGCGCTCGCACCTCATTGCGAGAAACGATGAATCGAGTCTCGATACCGTTGGGAGATATGCTATACATGATTACCAACAGTTTCCTCAGTGGATCTGAAGAAGGACTTGTTTCGGATGGATTTACAGCGGCATCGACACATTATGCGAAGTCCTATGCTCAAATGATGAAGGACATGAGAGAAGCCAAGTTTGAGCATTATTTCCTTGGTCATGAAGAGATATACGAGCATGAGAGGACTGTTGCGAGATCTATGGAGACCTTGGCTCAGGCTTTGGGCGGTTTGAGAAACGCGACGAACACTCAGCTTGAACAGCTCAAGCATCCAAAGCCACTCAGTCCAAAAGCATCTGGCACGGCTTCACCGAATACGGCACGCCAGCTATTTGAGCAGTTCAACGAGTCTATCACCATGTCTATGACAGATGTCCGACAGAACCTCTGCAGAATCCTCCACGAACCTCAGTTCGGTCAACCTCCCATTTACGAAATCAACGTTGATGAAGATCTGCGTCGCAACTTGATGGACTCGTTGAGTACCTTCGACACAGCGAGATCAGATGCCTTACAAGGACTCTACGATCGAATAGAGCAGATGGCTTCATCCCGCGAATCAACACGCGCTAATCTCGAAGAAGTCGCAGCTGCATGCGGTCACTTCACCTTCAGTCTTCAATCTTTCGGCGAAGATGTCCTTCAGTACCTCGATGTTCTAGATGATCTGGAGTATGTGATTATACGCAAGAGTAGAAGTTGGAGATGGCTGCTCTGGTGGAAGAGTAGCTCTGAGGAAGACCGGAATAAAGCTATCAGACTGTTTGAGTCTGCGGAGGCTGATACGCTGATGCGGACGAGGCAGAGGTCCGTTAGTGTACCTGATGGCTCAGCTGCGGTGCCTGCACCGGTGGATTTGAGGACGTGGTATAATGCGCCTGATCTGAATAAGATACTGGCTTGGTTCTGGAGAAACATCTCTGCGCTTTTCAAGAAAATGGCGCGAGACGAGAGTGAGTTTCCCCCTCCTCAGGGAGCAGGAAAACATCAGGCCTTGATATATAAACTCAGTAAAAGGTATCCTAAGCTTATGCTAAGTTACCTAAGTCTTTTCATCATTTAGGATCAAGGTCCTGAGCTTTCTTTCCTCCCCTAGCCCTTATCTCCAATCCCCCACTCGCTAACTTCAAGCAGTTCAGTTCGGCCTCAAAGTTGGAATAGGAGCCGCTCTATGGGCCATGCTAGCCTTTCTTGAAGAAACGAGAGAGCTATACACCGAGTGGCGCGGTGAATGGGGTCTTCTGTCCTTCATAATCGTGTGCAGTTTCACAGTCGGAGCTGCCAACACTGTCAGCCTTGCTCGTTTCATTGGTACACTATTTGGTGCTTTGTTCTCTGTGATCAACTGGAAGATAAGCCATGGTTACGCTTTGGCATTGATTCCACTTGGCTGGCTGACGAGCTTTATCAACTTCTACCTTGTTATTCAGCATGGCAAGGTTTCTTTGGGGAGGATTAGTCTTCTTGCTTACAATGTTTCAACACTGTACGCGTACAGAGTAAAGAGGAAAGCAGATGGGAATGATACGACTGAAGATGGACAGTTCAGTCAACCTGATATCATGGAGATTGCCAAACGCCGCGCTATCGCTGTCACAGCAGGTATTATCTGGGGTCTTGTGGTTTGCCGAGTCATTTGGCCTATCTCAGCCCGTCGCAAGTTCAAAGAGAGCCTTTCAGTTCTTCATCTTCAGATGGGTCTTATCTGGAAGCGAGGGCCTCTCACAGTGCTGTTCCGTAGCGAAGGCTCCCAGAGCTATCTCAAATCTGGTGAACAAGCTGCTCTACAGAGATATGCCGCCAATTTGGATAGCCTGAGACTTGCCGCCGCTTCAGAGTTCGAGCTACGGGGCCCGTTTCCCATGGAAGTCTACGGTCGTGTTCTCAAAAGTACTATGCGTATCCTCGATGGCTTCTACAACATGAGTCTCGTCGCATGTCGAAAGGGACATCTCACTGAAGGCGAGAGGGCATTGCTTGAGTACACAGCCCGTGAGCGCGCTATTCTGTGCGACCATATCTGTCAGGCCTTTCAGGTCGTTGCTAGCTCAACGATGCTGGAATATCCTTTCGCAGACGCTACGCCGAGCATTGTATCGGCACGCGAGAATCTGTTGAGCAAGATCTTTGAGTTCAGAAAAGAACATCCACGGAGATTAATCAACGAGGGTGGTGAGAGCAGTGAATCAAGTCAGCTACTCGTTGAGGAGAAAGATTATGCACTGCTTTATGCGTATGCTCTTGTTACTGGACAGGTTGTAGATGAACTACGGCTGATTGGAAAGGAGATAGGGAGTCTGTTTGGTGTTTTGGACGAGGATACCCAGCTTTTGCAATAATAGAGATGGAACCCTGGCGAAGGCATATCACTTCCTAATAATGTACATCTAACTTTCACAAATACTACAAGTACGCAGTCAATTCGTCCAGCAGAGCAGTACAAACCTCATAACCCTCAAAAATAGAACGCAAGCAATTTGATACCCAAATCAGACCTAGACCCAGAACTAGAGCGCCAAGCAACCTTCTAAACCACAACTTTTTATCATTCTCAAACAATCCGCCCCCAGCGCCTCAAACACCTGGTAGCTATTAGCTCAACTAACCAATACTTCAAGAAAAACACTTTCACACCAGTGATTCCTAGGGCCCATCTAGCCCGAGCAGCTTTGCGCTGTAGAAATACTCAGCGAAGCTCATAGCCTGCCGCCCGTTTTTGTCGAGACTTTGCAGCAGGAACCGAAGAACCTTATCCTGAAGCGGAAGCTCCCTCTTTGGGACACAAACAACGTCGCTGCGCTAATGATATTCCTCATTCAATCTCCTGTTGAAGATGACATTGCCGGCATTCAGCTTCCCAGCTCGTTTGGCAACGTCAGTTTCATGGTCTTGCGGGTCAACAAGCACAATACGTATCACGAGGGATAAAGGTATCCCTAAACAGAATTCTGGAGTTCCTCAACGTCAGAGCGGCCAGGAACCCGTCAAGGTATGTAAGCGTGATAAGACCTGCCCATTTCGAATCTTGCTGAAGGCGTCTGTAGTCACGAGACGTGGAATTCTTCCAAGACCATACGTGGACGACATAACCGTGAGACATAGCATGCTTCACTGCCGGAATCATGTCACTGTCACCAGAAATAACCACAAAAACAGCAGACACATTCTTTTCCGAATACTTGGTAACGGCATCTGTCATGTCCTTAACCAGGCTGGTATCAACCTGCTTCTCTTGATTCTTCTTGTTTCGAGGCAAGTTGAAAACCTCTGACGCATAAAGCTTAAGGTCTCGATAGAGAGGCCTGAGGTGTTGAAGATCAGATCCGTAGACATTGAAGAAGACTCTTTCGTCAACTGTGATGCCGGAGTGCTTCCGAATGATGCCCTTTAGCACGCGGATATCGTAACGCCAGATTAAGCGCTCTTTGAAAGGGACGCGATGACGTTTCTTGTTGGCAGTTTCACTACTGATTCTGAAGTTTGATTCATCCATATAGATGTGTGCAACACGACCGTTTCCATCAGACGGGGGGCTAGGAAGCCCGGGGGGATGAGAGTTTGGCATCGGTGTCAGGTAGAGAGAGTTGTGTTTACAGAAGGAATTTGAGTTGATAGTGTAAGAGATGAACTAAAAACCAATGATAGAATCACAATGAGGGATAAGAGGGTAAATATCAATAAGACTGATAGAAAATTGCACATTTTATAGTGATAAGTTTATTACTTCAATGACGCTGGCGATCACAATGAAAGAATTCAGTTTCTTTCAAGAGGAGTGACTGATCACTTCTCACAAGTTTATGCAAGGCCCTTTGTTGATGAGTTCTGGCAGAGCCTGCATGATATGCGGTTGCGACAAAGGATATTGGCCTTCAAGAAGAACTGCATATACGAGCATTTCTTAGTTCTCTTCATTCAATTAGCCAGTACTAAGCCTTTATCGCTTCACTAACCTTGGATAGTGAAGGAACTCACTAGCTTCGGCACAAAAGACTACTTATCAGCTGAGCAACAGAGCGACAATTTTTGAAGAGTGAATGTTGTACTTTGAAAGGCCTTTTATTGCTTTGAACCCATCTCTTTGTCTACATTCTGCATTCATGACATGAGGCGCATATGGGCCCCAAAAAAACTCTAAAGCTGATAGATGCCAGAAGTATTCATGCAGAGGACTGTAGTATCACACTGCTTGAATGAGAAATAAATGCCACTAACTGCCATTTCATTCACTCGCCCAACATCAGGCCTGTCATGGTTCCATGGCATGAATCTTAACAACTATTATTACCTTTCGACGAAGGTGTTCCTTGGGCGACAGAAGACCGAAAAGCATAGATTGTAGTGGGAAAATGAACTAGTATAAACATAAGCTACGTTTATCATAAACTACTCTAAGCTATGCTGTCACTTGCGACTTGAAACTGAGGCTTTTTGCTACCTCTTAGGGTGCCAAAATAAAGATCATCTGGACTAAAGGTTGGCCGATTGTGGGGAAGTACCCCAGATTTCTCTATTACTTCAAGCAAGCCTATGTTCTATCGGGCCGTTTATACCATGGCCACGGTAGACCAGGGATGTTTAATTTAGGCATTGAAGCAAGCTCGGGACATGTCCCGCTCAAGAAATAGTCTCGGCTTTGCGAATAGCCCGATAAAAAATGGTAAAGAACTCTGCTTCTATTCAGCCAATCTTCGGCATTTACCGATATATTGGTATGGCCCGAGATATGATGAAGACCGATCGGTGAACTCTGACCAGAATTGGCAGTTTTGAACACCTCCACGACTTCATCTACCGGTCAGTGGTTCTCTCCCCCGCATTTTCTCTCGAAATTCCCTCGACGTTCCAAATCGACGGTTCTTTAACCACTCCATCGAATGTGGAGTCAAACCCTGTTCATGACGTCTAGTCCGGGGATAGTGCTTAAACTTGAAGAATCAAGCAAGTCCCTAGCGCGCATTCTTAACGAAGTTACCCCATTCAGCAACTCTAACCACCCAAGCTCCAAATGCCATGATTTATCACCAGTTCCTGATCGGCAGTCTATAAAGACAACAATTTCCTCACAATGGACCTCAATGCTTCAGCAGCGTTGAACTACACCATGCCCAACATGTTTTCTCAACTCGTCGGCGCTTTCGCCCTCTTTACCGCGCTCCCCTTCGCGCAGGCTGCACCAAGCCATGACAAGCAATGCTCGACTGCGCGCACGGAGCACAAGCGCAGATTGTTTGTGCTCACGGATATCAGCAATGAGCCTGATGATCAGATGAGTCTGGTTCGGTTGCTGACTTATGCCAATGAGATTGATATTCAGGGCATTTCTGTGACGACTTCGACGTGGATGCCTGATAAGATCGACTATGAGTCTGTCGTGGGTGTTTTGGATGGGTATAAGAAGGTTGTGAATAACCTCAACGCCAATGTTCCATCTCACGCGCCTTATCCCTCATACAAGTATCTTCTGGACAGAGTTTACAAGGGCCATCCTGTCTATGGACGAAAATCACTCAATATGAGTCTGAGCGATGGTGCGAAAGCGCTTATCAAGGCTGCTGATAAAGCGAGTGTCGAGGATCCTCTTACAGTTTCTGTTTGGGGCGGATCTGCGATCTTGGCTGAGGCTCTTCAGCACGTTTCTCGCACCCGAAGTGAAGATGCTGTTGATGCTTTCGTCGAGAAGCTTCGGGTTTACGCCATCTCTGATCAAGACGATACCGGTATCTGGATCCGTCTTCGCTACCCCCAACTCTTCTACGTCGTTTCTCTGCACGGCTTCAGTGAATACACCGTTGCAGCATGGAACGGAATCTCTGGCGAGGAGTACCGTAACTTTGACCACGGCGGCCCAGATTCCAGTATTGTTTCTAATGATTGGCTCGAGAAGAATATTCGTCTAGGTCCTCTGGGGTCTCACTACCTGAACTGGTCTTTTATCATGGAGGGCGACACACCCGCTTTCCTACCTCTCGTCCAGAACGGTCTGGGCGACGTGAACCATCCTGAGTGGGGCAGCTGGGGTGGTCGCTATACCCTCCTAGACCACACAAACCAGTCGCGAGTCTACGCTGACACAAGTGACTACGTCGTCGGCGCCAACGGAAAGGCATTCACCAGCAAGTTTGCAACTATCTGGCGATGGCGCCAAGATTATCAGTTCGACTTTGCTGCTCGTATGAAGTGGACTGTCAATTCCAAGTACTCTGAGAACAACCACCAGCCCGTTGCCATCGTCAACGGCTCTTGTGGCACTGCCCCGTTGAAGCTCAAGTACAAGCCTGGCAGCAGCGTTGTTCTCGACGCATCAGACAGTTGGGACCCTGATGGTGATGAGCTCAAATACGATTGGTTCCACTACCGCGAGCCTGGTGGTGCTTACGGACGAGGCCTGGAAGGCTTTGACCCTTCGCTCAAGATGAAGCCAATCTTGACGCCCAAGAGCCCGAATGTCAACATCACAAGCATCAAGGATGATGGCAGCATCGTCAAGCTGGAGACTGTTAAGAGTCTGAACGATGTAAGTCAATCCTTATGATGAGCAAACATATACTGACTTCATTTTAGACAATGCACATTATTCTTGCTCTCCGCGATGCGACAGAAAAGCCTCTTGCTACCTACAGACGGATCATTCTTGAAGCCAAATAATCCAGATCATTCTCCTGAGCCATGAATAGTACACAATAGTATTTCATTTCGCATTCTATTATTCACGACAAAATTTATTCTGTCAGCCGTCTTCCGACCGTTCTTAAAGCCAGTTGCCAATTTCTTTGAAGTGATGCCCGACCGGAGATATCCCTATTGAAAGAGCCTGTGAAATAAAGTCACAATGACATCTATATTGACAATATCCCTGCACATCAGAACAGCTCCGGATATCCCACCGGGCAGCCCACTGTCATGAAAGAATGAAATACCGCACCCCATGTCTACACCGGCACTATCATCCAGTGCAGAAAAGGCATACGAGCAATATGATTCCAGTAAGACACCATCTCGTTCATTCTGATGATCAAGGTGATTGAGAAGCCAGGCCCTTTGTGAACCGTAGTTGTCATACATGGGCACTTTCGT